>MU223324.1:631712-673355 GCA_018584345.1 Thuja plicata
CTTGAATATGTGCAATCAAAAGAACAATTGGCTGATATCTTCACCAAGCCACTGCCAAAGGATACATTTGAGTACCTAAGGAAAAGACTAGGGGTAAAACCCATGTCTAACAGTCAGTAAAAGGACTGAACACTGCATCAACCATATATTATTAGCATATCAATAATGATTGATGCAAGCAACAGCTAAAATTCAACGCTACATCTATATACAGAAAGGTATATATCAGAACCAAGCACTAGAGCAGATTGTTATATTGATAATGGATAAGGGAAATTCAAGGAATATATTATGGAAAGAAGAAATAGGTTGACAAAGTGTCAGATATTTGTAAAATATTTGTTTGGCATTATTTTCAAAGGGAGAGAATGTATATGTCCATATTATCATTAGAAACTATTCATTATCAGATTACTCCAAACAGGGAGAGATCATATCCAAAGGGAGAGTATTTGTATAAATGTTACAAATACAAGACACATACATCAAAGAAGCAGAATAGTCAAGAGAAAATTGACACCAACATAGGTCACAACACATCAGAAGAAGAAAAAGGAAAGCTGCAAGAATCAAATCTAAGCTTTCACAGAGCTACCAGCGATCAAACATTTTATTGGTTATCAAAACAAACTATTTGGTAATTTGATGAATCTCAACAATTGTATTTCATATTGTATTAGAAATAGTATAGTGTGATAATATAGTATGTTGCCATCAATGCCAAAGGGAGAGATTGATGAAATGTAACTGTTTAAATGGTTCACTATATTAAGTTGAAGATGATGCAAGACATTAAATCAGTTAATGGTTTGTATTGTCATTGATGTCAACTTGATATCATATGTATGGTCATATACATAATGCCAAAGTCTTCAGAGAATCAATGGAATAAAGGTTATGCTTTCAGCAATGCATAAAAGTCAAGTATTCACTAAGTGACTGACTACACCGATGGAGTGCACACCATTGGTAAATACAGAGATAAAGTCACAGTGATGCCCAACGAGCAGAAGATAGTGTTTCCTGATGAAGCAGAATCAAAGGATGCCCGACGAGCTAAAAATAGTGTTTCCCAGCCAGCAAGATCGAATGATGCCTAACAGATAGAGATCCTAAAGCTAACTGAAGTTACACCAACGAAATTGGCAGTTGTCACCGGTGACGAACTGCAAAATTAACCGATAAAATAGAGAGATCAGAAAATGAAAAAATATCTAGCTAGCAGAGCTAAAGGATAGACTTAATTGGTTGTTTTATTTGTTTTATTCAACCACAGTTAAGTAAGTGATTTGTACAGTTGGCAAGAAGATAAATACGAGATAAATCAGGAGTTAAAGCCATAAATCAATTTGGCTGGATTGTTTTTCACGCCAAGAATCAAGAATCAAGAACCTAGAATTAAGGAATATCATGTCTATATAAGAGACAAGCATAATTCATTCCCTGATGCAAGCAATCAGATACACGGGGGAGTGAACTGATAGAAGATGCTGAAGAGAATCTGATGAAGGATTAGCTTCATGCAGTCCTGATCAATCAAGCTGAGGGAGAGCTAAAGAATTCTGTAGAAACCGACGAACAACAAAGCACAACATCACAGAGCAGAAAGAGTTTAGTACAAATGAATTATGTTGATACATTGATCAAAAAGATATTGTAAGTAAATAGATTTGAAAATTTGTAATTCAATTGCATTAGAAACATGTCATTTTGTTTCAGTTTAACCATTGAAGCATCAAGTCTCTTAACAGAGTAGGACTTAATAGTCTTTTGTAATTGAGGTATATCCTAACAGATTACCAAAAGGCTGACTCATGATAGTAGCACCGATCTTACCTAAAGCCTATTGAAAGTCTAAGAAGGAGGCTGATTCAAGGATTGTAGTAAGATTTTGCATAAAGCCTATTAACAGTCATGAGACTAATTCAAGGATGGTAGTGTAGATGCCAGATACTTAGTGACAAGTTATGTATAAAAATCCTCTAACAAGGTCGCACTTAACTGTGTGTTTGGAACCTTTAATAGGGTTGTCTCCTAATAGGGCTCACTTCAGAAGAGTGAAAATTTGGGGTACCGGTCCCAGTGGTTTTTCCCTTAACAAGGTTTCCACGTTAAAATCCTTGTGTTATGTGTGTATGGTTTATTACTTTAGTGTTTTACATTTCACATAAGCATTTATGGATTGGCTGGTATACTCTGCATATTTACTAAGTATTGGTAAATATAGTTTACTGCTTATCAGTTATCAAGGAGAATAAGGACAGACAAGGTAAACCGACAGACAGTTATTTGTTTCAAGTATTTCAAAGGCATGCATCTTGTAGGGACTTAATAATTTGACAAGTATTGATTGGTGGATTAAAGTTTAAATTAGATAAATTTCTGAGGCCATTGATTCACCCCTCCCTCTCAGTTATTACTAACACCTTTCTTGTAATGGTATTATCATCAATGGTTCCATTAGATCCTCTAATAGCATTCAAAACTTCCATTATCCTACCACAATATTGAACTATATTTTATCCTTCTTGCATTTTCATTTCATCAAACTTACCTCTTAAGATTTCAGATTTGGATCTCAGCACATTTGTATCTCCTCCATAGACGGTTTCTATGGTATCCCACATCTTCTTTTCATTTGTACAGTTCTTTATGTCTTCAAATTCAGGATAGCTTGGGGAAGATGTGATCTCCAACATTGCTTGATTGTGTTCTTGCTTTTCTCTTAACTGTTTAGCGCTGAGAGGTGTAGTTGGGACTACATAATAATGTTCAATATAGCACTTAGCAGCATCACCAATACTAGCTAGATGCAATTTCATCAAACTCTGCCATGCAGGGAAGTTATCTTTGTTCAACTTTGGTACCTCCTTTTTATACATCTTGATCTTTTTCTCCATGTACCTTCAAACTATTTTCAAGAGACCAAAGCTCTGAGACAAATTGTTAGAATGTATATGAATAACTAAGAGGGAGGGTGAATCAGTTATCCTTAGGTCTTGATGTACCAATTGAAAATTTATAGCACTTTAAACAACTCATATATGCTCGGAAGCAATAGCATAAGTCAACAACATAAATATGCAGTTTATTGTTCAAATGTAATCAGCTTATAGAAACTTAACAGTAAAACACATCATAAACATTCACACAAGTTGACACTAGTATTTAACATGGAAGCCCAAATTGGGAAAAACCACCAGTAACATGCTACCATATTTTTCACTCTTCTGAAGTGAGCTCTGCTAGGAACCAACCCTATTAAAGGTTACAAAACACATTGCTAAATGTGACCTGGTTAAAGGATTTAATCACCCTATCAAGAGTGTCCTTGTTAGAGGTCTTAGAACATTCCACCTGAATGTCACCTTGCTCAAAGGATTTATACTTGATGGCTGTTAGGTCAACCTAGTTAAAGGATTTTGACTGATACAATGGTCAGAAAGTAATCAACAAGTGTGATCTGTTACATAAAAATGACTTTGCAAATCTAGATCCTATTTATCTCTTATGCTAATTCACTGAGTGGCCTCCATTCTCATTTCAATCTTCAATTCTTCTTGGAAATCCATCAAGCAATCACTTTTGAAACTCTCTGCTTCTCTGTTCAGCCTTCTTTGCTAGATCATGCCAATCAGTCAATTAACCATGCAATTCTCTTGCATACATTTTTCACATACATACATATATTTGAATAACCCCTTGAGGTTATCTTATAATTCTTCATCTAGGTAAAATAAATCTTTGCCACTTAATCAAGATCGTAGATCTTAGGTTAGGTCAGATGCAATGGATCTTTCCAGCTTTACATTTAATTTGTTTCTCCAAAGTAATCATTAATTAAATCTTGGATCCACACATTAATTACGGTTACCTGTGCATTTAAATAGTGTGGATCAATCGTACTTATCTTCAATTAACTTTACATATCCCAATAAATTCAATTATGTTGGCTAGAGATCTCAAATCTTAGCAATTACCAAAATACTACTGCTCAGCCAAGACTGTGTTCTTCCACTCAGTCATCACTATTTACCTCAAAAATTTATTGACGGTCGGTTGACACTTAGAAATTATGTTCGACATACACTGGTGCTCGGTTGACACAAACTTCACTCGGCATATACTATTCCTAGTAAACTCACATCTTGACTTAGTGTAATGGGTAAACAGCACATTACTTTGCCAATGTGCCAACTGATCAAGTACCCTTGTGATTTCCCATAACTCAACCATTTCACTCGGTCTTCTTGTTATCCTTGCCTTCAAATATTTTTCAATAATCAATAGGTATGGTACTTCAAACATATAGCAATAGTCTCACCAGTTAAGGTTTGACATTAATGAAAAAACAACAATTGTTTACATTGTAACTTTCCAACAGACCACACACACCTAGGGACTAAGGGTTTGATGCATGCCTGACAACTACCGAGATTATTTAAGTCTAAATGGGTCAGGATGGTGTTGAGCTGAGTACATGATCAGCTTATGTGGTTAGAAGAACCAGTAAAGATAACCAAGGATGTACTACACAAACTTATTGGATTTCTGATTGGTGATAGGTTGAAGGCCCATAAGAAAATAGACAAGAACAAGCTTTGTGAACTAACTAAGGTACAATGGGATAGAAGAGTTCAGAGATTATCTACAGTGGAATATCCAGAGCTGAAGTATGCATGTAATGTTTTATCTTACCAGATCTTCCAGTCATCTCGAGTTGATAGTGTACCATGTGGTGCAAATGACCTAGCTTACAAGATTGTGAAGAAGGATATGAAAATTTATCTATGTGATATTTTTCTGAAGCAATTTGATGATAACATGAATACCATAAGGAAGGAAAATACCAATACACTGGAATTTGATTCACTATATGTATGTATCATTTTCTACTTCCAGAACTTTTCCCCATCAATCAATAATGTAACTTGGAATGTAGATAAGCTAGATATCTATCAAATCAATGCATATATCAAAAGCTTACGAGATAACTTTGACATGGTGATGAATGAGTAATTTTCAAAGTTTCAATCTAGAATGCATAAAAGATTTAGGATTCCACCCCAACTAGTGGAAAAGTATCATGATCTTCCATATGTTTTGAGGTTGATACCAACATTTGCATAGTTAAGGTTTTTGAGCCTAGAACTACATAGTTTCAACCTATGGGTTATGAGATGGATATTGATATAACATCATTTTAGATTGATGCACTTTTAGCTAATCCTACACATAAGAGAACTAAAAGATATGAAACCTATGAAGAACTTAAAGAGAAAATCAAGAAAGGTATCTTGATACCAAAGGCACAGAAGAAGTCAAATAATGATTGTTGACTTATCAAATAATCTAGGAGTCAGTGTTGAAGAGGATGAAGCAGTCCAACATCAAAAGATAAGAGTGAGAAACCTTCACCGAGCCCCAAAGTTTCAAGACCATCAACAAGGTCTACAGTGACATTGAGGAAACAAAGGACCACCAAGCCCGAGCCACCGAAAGCTAAAACCTATGTAAGAGGCAAGAATACATCCAGCTGCCTAAGAAGAAAGTTGAAGTTGCAAGAAGACAATGAGACTAAATCCAAGGATCTCATTCAATTCAAGGTTGTAAAGAACCAACCCCAAGGTACAAAAAGTCTAGATGATTTTCTTGATCAATTCAAGGCAAATGGAGGATTTGCAATAACGAGTCATGCAAATTATAGTACACAAAGTGATGAAGATAAGATAAAAATTGAAGATGTTGTTGTGTTTGTATTACAAAAATACAGAGTCACACCTATTGAGGTTACTAGTTCTCTATCTGATGATCTTATAGAAAATTTGATGCTAAATATGCTCTAAATGCAAAGAAATAGATGAACGAAAGATCGCTTATACTAAGTATACCTGAGTTTTCTTTACCCGAGATTAGTTAAGCATTGACTAAGTACTCCAACCAATTTATTATCAAAGGAAGATCATTGACCATCATGATCGGGGAGTCAGAAGTAGTAGAGAAGGAAATTGATGAAAAATAGAGAGAAATTTTCTTTGTAGTTAAGACAATTAAGGCAACTGAGTCACAAGATCAAGCCAAAGATGATAAATATGATGAGATAGTGAAAGAAGATAATGAAAATGTTGCATCTGTTGATCTGACACTTGATAAAGATGAGATTATTATTGAAGACATTTGTGACAAGGATCTAGGAGATAAAATATCAAAGGATGAAGATGTCATGGCCATAAAAGACAAAGAGATAGAATTCATGAATATTGATGATAATGCCATTGTCTTAGAACAAGTAATTGATTATCAAGACATTGATGTTTGCATGAATGACATTGATACATGCTAAGAAGATAAGGCTACTGAACCATAGAAGGAAAATGAGCTGAAAGCAACTAAGGAACCAAAGGATACAGAGACAACTACTGGACAGAACACCAAGTTGGTTCCCTCTACTGACACTATTGGACAACAAAAAGATCAAGGATCTAAGAAGCCTAAGGAATAGGAGGATAAACAAGAAAAGTAAAAAGAAGAAGAAAATAAAGATAAGAAAGAAGAAAATAAGGAAGAAGATAAATAAAAAGAAGAGACAAAAGCAGCAATCCCAAAAAAGACTACAACTGAGACCACATTCGATGCATTGAAGGCATCATGTTCACCTACTGGAAAAAGTAGTATGGTTGAGAAGAAGATGATATGAAAGAGGAAGAAAATTAACTTGAGTAAGACAATTATAATACCTCAGGTAGAAATTTCCACACTTAAACCAAAAGAGTTATCTGAACTTAGAGATCTACTTAAGCTTAAAGCTACTCAAGACAAGATGTTACAAAAGAAAGATATGACTAATGTTTTAGAAAGTGTTAAAGATATATTACATGAAATTGTTTGTGAAGAACATGTCAATGAAGATAGGATTTTAATCAGTCTAGCTGAGGAACTTGTCAAGCAAGTTCAAGAACCAAAAAGGGAGACCACCAAGTATCTAGTGAAGATACATGAAAAGAAACTAGAGAAGAAAATGATTGAACACATGCTGAAGAATGTTGAATTAGATAAGGTATCTCTTTCTAAGATTTGTACAGATTTGTAGAATTTGCATATTATTCTTTCATTATTTCACAAATTTTATTTAGTATCAAACTTCACTGAAGAGATCAGAAAGAAGGATGAATCTGTTGAGAAAGAACCGACCAAGCAACTCAGGGATGTTAGAACTGAGCATAGATCATTAAAGGTATATTACCCAAGGGTGAAAAATCTAATGAGCACACAACATGAGATAAGAATTAAGGAGAATAAGATAAGGATGTAACTCCTAGAACTACAAGCAATTTTGATTCCCCATATTGAATCAATGCAAAATAATTTGAAGAAGGCACAAGATTTAGTAAATAAGTTCCAGATGTTAGTTCTATGGACAATATGATTGGGGGATAACTCTATGTATGTATAGGAAGTATACTCAAAGGGGGAGTTATAATATTTTGAAGCATTATATAGAACTTTTGATGACTTTGAAGGTTTTAACAAAGATGCCAAACTAATGTCAAAGGGGGAGATTGATACTCTAAAGATATTTTTGTTGTAATTAGTTTTGTCAAATTCATATTGGCTAAGTAAGTCGGTCAGTGAAAGGAGAAGGAGAAAACAGATTCAGTCGTTGAAGTAAATCGCAGTGTCAGGAAAGGCAAAAGTTGTTAGTTACTGAGCAGTGAGCGATAGGCATCGAGCAAAGATAGTTACCGAGCTGAGTCATGTCAAGCACCACGTAGTGCATGATAGTTACTGAGACCAGCTATATGTCATTGAGCCTAAAAAAATTAGTTACCAAGTAACACAGAGATGACATATCAATTGAAGACAGATACATTGAATCTAGACGCTGAGAAAAACACATTTTACAGAATTCAAGGAAGTGTGAGTTACTTCATTGGGATCATAACACATGATTGTAGACAATATCAAGGTAGATCCATGAATGGAAAAATAGAAGATGGAATAGTACATTGTGTATGCACCCTAAAATGGTCGCCTAGACTATGGGCACCATTTATCATTTTATCAATTTATCAAATTCCTGAATCAATGCTTTGCAACATTTTCAATTCAAATCAATTTCCTTGATGAAATTGTAATTAATTCAATTATTTCAATATTTCCTAAGGTTTGATCATTTTTATTTAATTAAAAGATTTAATCTCCCTTTTAATTAAATTCATCTTATTTAATTAAATTAAATTCCTCCCATTTAATTAAATAAAAAATGTCTAATTTATTTAATTATAAAGAAAACCCCTCTTTTAATTAAATAAATAAAAATCCTCACTTAAAGCACTTTATTTGATGAAAAAGGAAATAAATTAAATAAAAATTAAATAAAAATCCCTTTTTCTTCACATCCTCCTACGTGGTGAGATTTTTTCCTCTTAATCATAGCCTTTGATTTTTGCCTCTTAATCTCAACTGTTCACTTTCCTTTAAAAGGAGACCTCTCCTCATTCATATCCTCTTTTTCATAGTATTGTTATGCTGCAGGTTTGGAGAGCAATTTTGGAGGAGGATTTGAGCACTTTTGCTTGGATATTGCAACTTCTCTCTTCTTGTCTTCTTCTTCTTGCATCCATGGCTATTCATGTAGATTAGAATCATGTTTATTTTCATAGATTAGATTTGCATATTTCTTTTCATAGAATAATCATGCATTGTTATCATTTAGATTAATTTCCTTTCATACATTGCAATCATATAGAGTAGATCTCATTTTTCATGCATTGAATCTCTCATTTCATGGTGTATTTGCATGGGCACAACTAGGTCAATCTAAGGGCTTCCATTACAAACCTTTGCACTCCATGATGAGAGAGCTATGAGTCGATATTTAAGGCCTCATTCTTGAGCAACCTTGGATGGAATTACCCATAGAAGTGTGTCAACTTTTTAGCACACATGTTTGGCACCCACCGTGGGGCAGGAGATTTTGTTTCTATCCTTTTAGCTATTTTTTGTCATTTATTTTTGGATTTCTGAATTTTATGTACTTGTTTTTTTTTTCTACAGAGAAAGTTCGCGCGACATTTTGTAGGTTCTCGGGTGACCTTTTTGCTGATTTTGTGTTTTCTCAGATGGATTTGTGTACTTCCTTGTGTGGCACTGTGTTCTTCCTCACACAAGATTTGGCATCAGGCTGTGATCTGACTGGTTTTCTATTTTTATGTTTTTTTTTTGATCCTGTGAATTTGCTCACGCAGGCCTATCTACTTCTTTGCGCGGCCGAGCACTTCCTCGCACGGCTCTACGCAAATCCTTGCACGAAATCCCGCACTAGAGATTTGTTTTTCATTGTTTTATATTATATCTCTGATTTTTCATGCTAACCACTAATGTTTACTGTTTCTAGTGGTTTGTGATTTGTGATTTGATGTTGCTGTTGTTGATTTGGACTTGCATGGATAAACAACAAAATAATTTACGTTGCATTAGATTTGAGGTATTTTGTTGCTCTCTATAACATTTGTATTTTTGAAATAAAATGAACATCTCATGTGTTTAGCTTAAGTGTTTCTTTCTTTCATAGATCACATTTCCAATAGGTGCTCTAAAAATGGACCTAGATTTGCTTTCTTGCTTATATGCTTCACATAGTAATTAGGCCCTATGATCACTATTTGTGGTGATCTTGAGAGAGCGGGCTTCATTCGCTTGTCTTACATGTGAAGGTCTTCTTGACGATAGATCCCCTTGTAGGTAGGGAAGGATTTGTTTTTATCTCATTGGTCAACTTGGTTTGGGATTCAACTTTTGGCAATACTTTCTATCTTTGGGGAGATTGGTGTCATTTGTTGTTGTGTGAATCTTGAATGAGGTGATTTCAAATTAGTGAGTCAATGAATCATGTTTGCTATGTTTGGGTGAGGTGAAGAGGCTAGAGGATTGTACTCTTTTCCCTTTTGGGAGAATCAAAAACTTGGAACCCTTGAATCCAAACCAAGTCCCCATGTGGTCCATTTTGTGAGTCTTCCTTGTTAGAGAGGGTTAACCGTAGTGGGCATTCCCTTTATTGGGTAAACCATGTGGATGGAACCTCAAGCGGTAATAGCCATTTTTTCCATGGCAGAAACAACCGCTATATAAATGTCCTTGTGGAAGAAATCTCCACGGGTGTAGTTTATTCTGGGTTGTGAGATCTCCTTAGTAGCTCCTGAATGATTAAATTCTTGGACTGTGTCAAAACCTCGGTGCATTGGGATTAGATTTCACCCACTTGAGATTGCAAAAGTTGCAGAGTCAAGCCTTTACTAAGAACCATAGTGCAACCAACTTTTTATTCTCTAGGACTATGTGCATGATTGGAAAACCTTTTGAGAACATACACAAGAAAAATTCTTATGGAGTAGAAATACTATGACACTATCCATGTTCATGTGCAAGGTTTCTTTGTCCTTTGCTCATTGTTTGAAGACAATTGATTTCTTGAACTCCCTAATTTTTGTATTGCGTGTCTGATTCATGATAAAATATGTTAATGCATCTAGTTGGTTATTTAAAACAAGCGAAACTGAGTTTTGTATCCTTTCCTCACGCGAGAAAACTATTTCCTCACGCCGTTTGCTGCATTTTCTTGTGCATCTATGTGAGTATCCTCGCGTGAATCTTGCTATAAGTTTGCTATTTCTTGTTTCACTAGTCTCAGTTTTCTCGCACTTCTCTATGCATTTTTTCGCGTGATCCTGCAAATCCTCGCGTGAAACTACCTGTTAGTAAACTGTTTGCTATCATTTTTGAGCCCATTTAGCTTGCTGACCTATCATTTCTAGTTTTCTGGGTTAATCCAGGTTAGATTGGATTACTTACCCTGCTATTAGAAGCTTGTTTAGCTTTGGATTCTTGCATTTTGACCTCTTGATTAGAAATATTTGATTTCACAAGTGACCTTGCTTGGCGCTTGGTGAGCTGGAAACCATCCTTGTTGAAAAGATAAACTTTTAGATTCTTTGATAACACACTTGGAGAGTTTTGGTAGTCTCTTGTCCATCCACTTTCATACAATTTCAATTTCAATCTCAATTAATTTGGGTAAGACCATCCTCCTGATCCATAACGTGCTAGGTAATTCACCCGAATTTATTGGGCACCTCTATGGCAGTGTTGGCTTATGCCGCTTTGCAAATTTCTATCTTATCACCTCTTTTTTGGACAAGTTAGTGCCTTTTCTATCTTAGTTTGGTACCAATGTTTCTTAGGGTAATCATATTAGCTAGTACCTTTCCTTTCATGCCAATTACAACAAGATATCAAGTAAATCAAGGAAAACAACCTCAAGTGGTTTTTAACCAATTACCCCTAGTTTAAATTCGCCAAAGACATAAGGGAAAGGAACCCATATTTGATCAATTGCCTAGGAATACTTTGGAAGTGTGGTTTGATTCCAAGATTCATCTTAGTGAGTTGGGTATCCCCTTAGCATCTTCTCATTCTTCTATGGATATGAGTCACACAATGACTCAGAGAGAGAAGGAAGCCAGAGATAAACGTTATGAGGATATGTTTGCAAAAAGTAGAGATGCTATTTCATTCAGTGGTTCCTCTCATAATAGTAGACCAACCTCACCCCTTATTTCAACAAGGTATCTAGATGCACACCAAAGGGCTGAGAGAGAGAGAGAGTTAAGAGACATGCTTATCAAGATAACCATTCACAACATGAAAGCCAACATGGAGAACCTTATGATACTCATGTCAATACAACTTACACCAATAACTTGTTTTGAAATTCAAGACCAAGCTCACCTACCAATTACATGAGTGACCGACTCAAGAGGATTGAGCATGAAAAGAAAGCATTCCAAGATGAACAAGCTCATAAGGAAGAACAAATTAGATGTCTCAAGATGGAGAAACAAAATTTTATGGAAATGGAAAGAAAATCCTTTCAAGAAGAGTGAGATAGGCTCTTGGCTAGACAACTCAATAATCCATTCAATAATATGCATGTTAGTGGTGGAAATAGTTCTCCTCCATCCACTCCTCCTAGGACTCCACGAAGTGGGAGACATTCAAGATCACCATCACAATCTCCTATCCCTAGAGGAAGAAGAGTTTCAAGACATGATCATTATAGGAGACAAACACCGCCTAGGAACTCAAGGCCACCTTCACAACATACTCATCATGGTTCACAATATGGGGGTACTACTTCAAACTTTGATCAAACCTCCCAAGACTTTATGCAAATGCAACAAGAGCTACTTTTTCAACAGTATGTGGAGAAATATGTGGAGCAAAACAAGGATAAGTTCCTAGAGAGCCTAATCAACAAGGGTGCCAGGGTCCATTACAAATTTGATGTGGATAGAAATATTTAGAAGCAAGGTCCATCCCAAGAGGAGAAGCTCAATGAAATGCAAAGAACAATAGACTAGATATCCACACCTAAGAATTCTTTCTCATTGGACTCGATTTGTCCTAATCCTTTTGATAAGAGTGTTGACATGAAAGAATTTCCTAGAAAGGTTGAAATTCCTCAATATGACAAATATGATGGGAGTGGAGATCCACATGATCGTGTGTGCCATTTTTATACCACAAGTTTTGAGTTCCATCAAGATGATTCATACCTTATGAGATTGTTCCCACGAAGTCTTAAGGGTCAAGCAATGAAATGGTTTACTAAGATAACTCCCCCTGTTAAGACTTTCAAAAACCTTGTTCACAGATTTGTTCAACACTTTGCATACAATGTTTCGAGATCTATCACTTTGTTGGACTTATGTAGCTTAAAACAGAATCAAGGAGAATCCTTTGTTACTTTCTTGCAAAGGTGGAGACAAAAATTCTCTTGGTATTCTAGAACTATTCTTGATAATGAAAAGATTGACATTCTTGTTTGTAATTTGGTTCCCGAAATGCGGTATGAAGTTAAGAAAATGGTTTTTGATTCATTTGACACCATGTTGGAGACTGCATGTAGGATTGATGATGTTTTAAGAGGACAAGGAATTTTAAATAAACATGGAAATAACAACAACAATGGTCAAAACAACAACTCTAACAAGGACAAAGGGAAGAACCAATATTGGAATAGGAACAAATAAGTGGTTAATGATGGAGTTGTGGATTCCTCCCAACCTAAAGATCAACCTATGCTTCATTTATCTAGTAATGTTCAAGCTATGAAGCTCAATACATCCAATCAAAAAGAAAGTAAGCCAAGCTACCAAGGTAAGCCTAAGAATGAAAAGCATCAATTTGTGAAACTTGGTGAGACATATGAGCAAATTTTACAATAACTTATTGCTAACAATCTGGCGCATCCTCTTGATGCTGCATATTTTCCTATACCTAAAGTTAAACCACATTGGTGGAAGGAGAAAGCCTATTGCATATTTCATAATGGTATTGGACATGATGTTGAACATTGCTGGAGACTTAAGCATCTCATTCAAGATCTCATTGAGAGTAAACAAACTACAGTAGATGGATTGAACACGAATGCTGATCATAAGGCATTTAAGGAACCTTTGCCCAAATATGAAAAGGGGGAAACCTCTAAAGTTAAGAATGGAAAAGCTGAGACCAATTATACTTACATAGATATGGAGAATGTTATCAATATGCTTGAAGTTGTTGAAGAAAATGTTAATATGATGAGTGGCAGAGATCCTTATTGTTATGATCTAGATGAAGACTCTCTTCATGTTTTTGATAAAGAACCTGTTGTGGTGCTAAGGGGTCCCAACTCTAGAGGGTCATCTCAAGCCCTTAATGCTGTTACCCAAAGTCAAGGTTCCATTTTCATTAGAGGACCCAATTCAAGTCAATCCAGTAAACCTAAGAAAGTGGCATCCAAGCCTTTCACCTTGAAACCAGTTGTTAATCCTAAATCAAACTACAATCTTGTTGATTAGTTACAAAGAACCCCCACTCAGATTTTGATCTTTGAGCTTTTAGAGTTTTCCCCGAGACATAAACAAATCCTTGAGGATGCTTTGCGCATGGAAAATGTCCCCAACAAATTAGATATTGATCAATTCTAGAATATGGTTAATCATATTGCTACCCCTCATTTCCTTTCATTTTCAGAAGATGATGATAAATCTTTGAGCCATCTGCACAATCTTGCCCTCCACATTGAGGTTATGATCCATTGCACCCATGTTAGGTGTGTGTTGATAGATGGGGGTGCTGGGCTTAATATTTGTTGTTTTAGTCTTTTGAAAGAATTGGGTTATTTTAAAGAAGTCATAGATACCAGAAAAAGGATTACTATCAAAGCCTAGGATGAGGTAGAAAGAACTTCCAAGGGGTTGGCCATTCTTCCTATTAGGATTGGCCTTGTTTAAAAAGACATTGTATTTCAAATAGTTGATGCTAGACCCCTTGCGTATAATATCTTACTTGGTAGATTATCGATTCATGACATGCAAGCGGTGTCGTCTACCTACCATCAATGTGTTAAGTTCCCCTACAATGGAATAGAGATTTGTATACCTGGGGATAATACTTTATCTGTTAATTCAATTTCAGTAGGGGCTCATGTTCCCCTCAATAGAGAAGCGGAATATTTTGATGCTACCTTAGCTGAATGCAAAGACAAGCTTAAATCGATAGACCTTGGTATGGGGGGTATCAAATCAACTCCCTCACAACATTACTAGTTTCACCTCGGTCTTACGGAAATCCTTCAAAAGAAAAGAAACCTTCCTCTTCAGCTATGAATTTATTTGGCAAATTTGTAGAATCATCAGTGCCTATTCAAAATGAGAAAGAGGAAACATTTGTTAGAGACTGGATCTATAGAGAAGAAAAATATATGCACAATGAGAATTTATCTCCTTCTCCTAAGGCTTATGGAAGAGGGTATACTTTTGTCAAAAATATGGGCTATCCTGGATATGGCCCTCTTAATCACAATTTGGATGCTAGGTCCGAACCTCTTGATCATGCTCAATTTGGACGCAAGTCCAAGAAGCTAGTTGGCCTAGGATTTGAAAATTGCAACAAGCATACTAATCCTCTCTTTGAAAAGTTGGATAGTGACGATGAACTAGAGTATGTGCCTAATTTTACAAATCAACAAGATGTTTGTGAGGATTGGGTCCCTTCCACTACTCTCCTTTGGGGAGATTCAGATATTTTAGTCACCCATGCATCAGTTGCAACTTTAGAACAAGAATCAGATATAGAAGACCCTTTAAGAGAACATCAATGAAAGAATCTTGTTCATTTAATGTAAAGAGAAAGTGCTACTTTTGATGAAACTGAACCTTCTACATCATGATTTCCTAAACCTTCATGGTGTAAGAATCCTAGTCACAGTTCAGACACAAGTTCAAATGAGTATGAATGGGACTCTTTTTCAGAGCCCTCCACAGTTGATAGAGATATTGATGTTATTCACACTTTTAGTTCTCAACTTGAGGTAGCCAATGATTCACATGTAGGATTAGAGGTTTTGAACCCTCATATTGCCTTAATGGACAATTCTTCACTTGCTAGGATGAATCCTGATTTGGGTAGCTTAGAGGGATACTTGACGGAATTTGACTCTTCAGTCACCAGCGATAATATCATTCATATTTATAACCTTGAACCAGTCATTGCATTACCCCTTATTCATCCTGACCTTATTGATTAGTCCCAACGCTATCAAGAACCTGAGCTTTTAACATTCCAAAATGATTATGAAATAGCTTGTTATCTAAATTCCATTGAACTCGTAGTCTCTTCCACTAGTGAACCAACTACTAGTATGATAGATCCGGACATCAAGCACCTTAGTCACAAGATAAAAAGAAAAGAAAATAAAAAGAATAGGTGTTCTGATGGTGAAAACCATTGTGTGGTGGTGTCAGAACTGAAAAAAGTAAAAAGAAATGACGTATCCAAGGGTGAAAACCTCTCTGAGGCGCCTAAGGATGAGGTATGTGTTCATCTCCCCAGCTACTTTCAAGATCAATCTTCAGTGCTTATTGAACCAACACAAGCATTTAATTTGGGTACGCATGAGGCTCCACAAATAGTACGCTTGGTTGAGTCCTTGTCACCAACAGAAAAAGAAGCTTACACTAAGTTCTTACGGAAAAAAAAGATCAATTTTGCATGGAATTATTCAGATATGCCAGGATTGGACATAAATCTTAGATCATGCATCACTTATCTATAGCTCCAAATGTCAAACCAGTTAAACAAAAATTGAGAAAGATAAATCCTCACATAGCTCTTCTAGTCAAAGAAGAATTAGAAAAACTCCTTGGTGCAAAATTTATAAGAGCTATTGCCTATGCTGAATGGATATCAAACATCGTACCAGTTTCCAAACATGACAAATCCATTCAAGTTTGCACAGATTTTAGAGATCTCAATAGAGCATGCCCAAAGGATGACTTTCCACTCCCAAATATAGACATGATAGTGGATATGACTGCAGGTTATGAGATTTATTCTTTGATGGATGGTTTTTCTAGGTACAATCAGATTAAGATAGCTCCTGAAGATCAAGAAAATACTACATTCACTTGTGCATTGGGTACCTATTGTTGGAACGTTATGCCTTTTGGATTAAAAAATGCCAGAGCTACCTATCAACGAGCTATGAAGACAATTTTTCATGACATGATGCATAAGAATATGGAAGACTATGTGGATGACAACCTTGGCCAAGTCTAAACAAATAAATACACACTTAGATGATTTAGAAGTCATTCTAGATCACATGGAACAATTTCAACTAAGGTAAAATCCTTAAAAGTGTGCATTTGGAGTCACCTCTGGAAAACTACTTGGATTCATCATTTCAGCAAAAGGAATAGAGGTGGACCCTGAAAAAGTTCAAGCAATTATAGATATGCCACCTCCTAAAAACATTATTCAAATGAGGAGTCTTCAAGGACGTCTTCAATCTATAAGGTGATTCATTTCACAACTGGCAGATAGAGCTCAACCTTTCAACAAGAACTTACATAAAGGTGTCAAATGTGTTTGGAATGAGGATTGTCAAAAGAGCATAGATCAAATAAAGAGGTACTTGGAAAATCCTTCTATTTTAATGTCTCCTATGCCAGGGAAACCACTTATTCTATACATTTCAACAACAAAATCTTCCTTGGGGGCATTACTAGCTCAACTTGATGAAAATGGGAAAGAAAGAGCTATATACTACATCAGCCGTACTCTTGTTTCATATGAGGTTAATTACACTATCATTGAGAAAGCTTTCCTTGTTGTTGTGTTTGCTTCCCAAAATTTGCGACATTACATGCTTGTGCACACTATACACCTCATAGCAAAAATAGATCCACTCAAATAATGGCTAAGTAAGGCCGCCCTCATAGGTAGACTTGCTAAATGGATGATGATAATTTCAGAGTTTGACATAGAGTACATTGAGCGTAAAGCAATAAAAGGACAAGCCATAGTAGATCAATTGGCTGATTTCCCATTACAAGACAATGCACCTATTCAAGTTGACTTCCCAGATGAGCACCTCATGTATATGACTAAAAGAACATGGAATATGTTCTTTGATGGATCTTTCATGCAAAATGGTTCAGGAGCTGGTGTGTTGTTTGTTTCTCCTCATGGGTATACGATTCCTAAGTCTTACAAATTATTGTTCCGATGTAAAAAAAACATTCATGAGTATGAAGCTTTAACAAATGGACTTAAGATGGCCATAGAATGGAGAATCATATAATTACACATCTATGGGGATTCACAGCTGATAAGAAACCAAGTTAATGATGAATATAAAAAAAAACATGAGAAAATGGTACCTTACAAGAAAATGGTTGATTCCTTGAAATGATACTTCACATTTGTCACATTTCAGCAAATCCCTAGAGTAGAAAATAAAGCAGTGGATGCTATGGCTACACTTGCTTCACTCCTTCAGCTAGATCAACATGAATCTAGATTTGAATTCTTGGTGGAAGAGCTACATCACCCTATCTTTGACTCCCAAGAAAGCCATGTCATTTGTACCCTTGTTGGTCATGAGTCATCCCGTTATGGTGCCATTTACTCATATCTTCGTGATGACATTATACTTGAAACCTTTAACTAATATAAACATAGAAACCTTACCCAAAATGCCTCTCATCATTCCCTTATCGCTGGTGATCTGTATAGGAGGGGTCTAGATGGAACACTTCTTAGATGCTTAGAAAAGAAAGAATCTGACCAAGCATTAGTTGACATTCACAAGGGTATCTGTGGGGGACACTCCAATGATCTTGCCATGGCTCGTAGGTTGCTTAGGGCAGGGTATTATTGACCCACGATGCAGATTGATGTAGTATCTTTTGCAAAGTCATGTGAAAAGTGTCAAAAACATGGTAACTTGATACATGCTCCAGGCAGGGAGCTCATTCCTTCTATATCTCATTGGCCATTTCAGTGCTGGGCCTTTGATCTTGTTGGGAAGATTCATCCCAACTCATCAGGTGGACACAAGTTTATTATCACTGCTACTGATTACTTTACTAAATGGGTAGAAGCTGTCCCACTTTCTGTTGCCTCAGGCAAGACAATCTCTCTATTCATTCTAAACCATATCATCTGCCGATATGGAGCGACTTTTGAGATTATCACTGACAACGGAGGCTAGTTTATAAATAAGGATCTTAAACAACTCTGCAAGAAATTCAAGATTAAACAACATTGGTCCTCCATTTACTTCCCGCAAGGAAATGGTCAAGAAGAGGCATCAAACAAGACTATTCTTAAAATCTTGCACAGAACACTCTGTAAGAATGGTAGAGATTGGCATTTACAAATAAATCTGACTTTATGGGCCTATAGAACGAGTATTCCTACTCCTACTAGGGCTACTCCTTTTGCCCTTGCATATGGCACTGAAGAAGTGTTACCTTTGGAGGTTGAGATTCCTTCACTTCAATCTTCTCTCCATGGTCTAGTTATAGACGAAGACTACTGCGCTATGAGACTTCAAAAATTAGAACTTCTAGATGAGAAACGTCAAGCATCATTTGACCATATGAGGGTTTATCAAAAGCGTATGTCCAAAGCCTTCAACAAAAAGGTTCGCCCTAGAGAATTCCAAGTTGGAGATCTTGCCCTACGTGAAAATCCTAAGAATCAACAACATAGAGATCAAAAGGGCAAATTTGAACCTAATTGGCTTGGACCTTACATCATTACAACATATTTTGGGACAGGTGCTTATTTACTATCTACAAAAGAGGGAGAACAACTCCCTGATCCTATCAATGTCTTGCACCTAAAGAAGTTCTATCCATGATGCCCATTCTGTCTGGGGGCATCTCTTTGTACATAAATATTGATCCTAAAAAAATCTAAAAATTGATATATTGTCAAAAATTCTAAAAATCAGAAAATGTCCTGAAAAAATGATCATCTTAGTGAAAATCTAGCAATAGGCGCTTTGATGTATCTTCAAAAAATTATATATTCCAAAAATACAAAAAAATAAAAAAATTTAAAAAATTCAAAAAAGATAGAAAAAGTGCCTTGGTGAAAACTTGGAAATAGGCGCCTTGGTAGCAAAAATTATTAGAAGTCCTAAAAAAAAAGAAGAAAAAAATGAAAAAATGAAAGAGAAAAAAATTGTAATAAAATCCAAGTGGTGAAAACCTAGAAACGGGCGCTACTTGAGACCTTTGCACCCCTGTTTCTTAGCGCGTGTCCTTGACACTTAGCCCTTCTCCATCATGCCTTGTCCTTGTTTCCTTGGTTTGGATTTGGTCTTTGTCTTTGTCTAGGGGGCATATCTGTGTTAGCTTTGGTCTCTTGGATGCGTTAGTCTTTAGGACATCCCACAAATGGTATTTTTCAACACCACCCCGACTGTATTTTTTAATACAATCCTTGATATTGAGTGTTTTTCAACACTTATCGGTTTGGTCTTACCCAGTTTTGTCATGTGATCTTACCTGCTTGCAAGCATTTGATCCTTATCCTCAGAACTCAGTGTTAGTTAACACACTTAATTTTTTAAACACAACACTTAATGCTTGAGCTATGTCATGACCTTTTCTTTATGTGCTGACTGTTATTGATTTTCATTGAGTGTCCTTGTCTAATAAGTCTCTCCGTGATGCATAGCTAGAGGACTTGGGGCATGGAACATGTTTTTATTTTCTTCCTTCTTTATGCTTCACTATTTTTGCACAATCGTTCTGCTGGTCATCCTGGCCTCTACGCCTTGATTCAAGCATGGTTTTGCTATATTAAATTGGGTAAGCTAACATCACAGTCATCTTGACCTTTATGTCTTTGATGCTTATGTTAGAATCTTTCCACATTCCAATCCTATATTAATCGCATTCATATCTTCATGGTTGTGCTTGTGACTAGTGATGATTGTGTGATTTTCCGATGTCCGTTAATAATGGCCCAATGATGAAAATAAGTTCCTTAACATTCTCTAATGAATTATGAACACAAAGTCGTATGTTACAGTTGCTCTATTGCAAGTACACCTTTTTATTTTCATGTAGCTTGCATTGTTAGACCTCATGTTAGTTTGCATTTTTAGGTTGCATTATGAGTTTGAGAGGGTTTCCTCCATCTTTCTTGTGGACTCTTAATCAACTGTGATCACATTCTAATCATCATTTCCTTATCTTCTTTCATGATCTCAATCAAAATTTTCTATCTTAAATAGTTGATTAATTTTGGGGTATTCTCTTTCTTAAGGAAAATTCTCTTTCTTCTCTCCATTTCTTTCCATCTCTTCCAAACTTCTATCTTCCATTCACTTTCACCCCACTTCTTTTCTTCTAATTCAACTTTGGGGCATAATCTTTCATGCTTGATGATCTACCTTGGTTCTTTTATCTTTATATCTTTTATCTTACATCAAGAACCTTATCTTTAGTTCGATTTGATCAAATTTATCAATTTGTTGTTTCTCCTCTATCTCATTTCAATTTCGATCACGAGGGGGCAGTAACTATCAAACTTCAATCCTTGATTCAGCTTTATCAATCCTATCAATTTCTCTGCTTAGGGCAACCTTGCTTGATATTCTTATCTCGGACATGTCAATTACTTACAAACAACGGTGTTGACCTTGTTTTATTTTGTAATATGCTTATCTTTGTTCTGATGTCAATTACTTACAAACAACGGTGTTGATGTCTGTGTTGTTTTGTGATCCCAAATCGATCTCACACTTCTACTGCATTCTTTGACTACATGTGTTCCCAGAATGATCACAAATTAGTCAAAGAGGGGCAAATGTATGCACCCTAAAATGGTTGCCTAGACTATGGGCCCCATTTATCATTTTATCAATTTATCAAATTCCTGAATCAATGCTTTGCAACATTTTCAATTCAAATCAATTTCCTTGATCAAATTGTAATTAATTCAATTATTTTAATATTTCCTAAGGTTTGATCATTTTTTTTTAATTAAAAGATTTAATCTCCCTTTTAATTAAATAAAATTCATCTTATTTAATTAAAATATTTAATCTCCCTTTTAATTGAATTCATCTTATTTAATTAGATTAAATTCCTCCTATTTAATTAAATAAAAAAGTCTAATTTATTTAATTATAAAGAAAACCCCTCTTTTAATTAAATAAATAAAAATCCCCACTTAAAGCACTTTATTTGATGAAAAAGGAAATAAATTAAATAAAAATCCCTTTTTCTTCACATCCTCGTAAGTGGTGAGATTTTTGCCTCTTAATCATAGCCTTTGATTTTTGCCTCTTAATCTCAACCGTTCACTTTCCTTTAAAAGGAGACCTCTCCTTCTCATTCATATCATCTTTTTCATAGTATTGTTATGCTGCAGGTTTGGAGAGCAATTTTGGAGTAGGATTTGAGCACTTTGGCTTGGATATTGCAACTTCTCTCTTCTTGTCTTCTTCTTCTTGCATCGATGGCTATTCATATAGATTAGAATCATGTTTATTTTCATAGATTAGATTTGCATATTTATTTTCATAGAATAATCATGCATTGTTATCATTTAGATTAATTTCCTATCATGCATTGCAATCATATAGAGTAGATCTCATTTTTCATGCCTTGAATCTCTCATTTCATGGTGTACTTGCATGGGCACAACTAGGTCAATCTGAGGGCCTCCATTACAAACCTTTGCACTCCGTTACTAGAGAGCTATGAGTCGATATTTGAGGCCTCATTCTTGAGCAACCTTGGATGGAATGACCCATAGAAGCGTGTCAACATTTTAGCACACACATTGGAAATGAAAAAAAAAATTAACCACTTAATCTCCACCGTTGAAGGAGATCATTTCAACCACTTTAAGCTAATATAAATAGAGATGAGTATGAAGAACAAAGATGATGACAAAGAGGTTGCTGAGAAGATAAGAGATAGAGAGAAGAGCAGAGATATATCCATAGATTTCATAGAAGGTGTAGAGCTACCAAGTGTAGAGCAATGAGTGCAGAACAACATAGAGGAATATTTTCTGATGTTACCAAGTGCATATTGAGGTAACAATTAAATTCAATATTTAGCATAGAAGAGTCTGAACAACATTTGATTAATACAATTACTATAGATAATTTTGTATAGAAGGTTATTGTATTATGAAGAGTTAAAATCCTTTAATAGGGTAGGCCCTAATAGGTCTTAATTTGTAAATCTTTTAACATGGTACATCTCTTAGATTAGAGATTATAAATTCCTTCAGCAAGGAAAACTCAATCAGTCTTTTAGTACTCCTAAAAGGGTATAGTATTCTTAACAAGGTAAGCTATAAGAAATAGCTAACATTGTAGCTCTAACTGAAAAAAGTTTATTTTGCAATAGTGAAGATTTGTGGGTAACATTCTCACCACATTTTTTTCCCTCTGACAAGGTTTTTTGTGTGACCAAAATATTGGTGTTTATGTGATGTGTTTACACATTTTCATTTATATGATTTATGATGATTTAAAGAAAAGTATTGAACTCGGTAATGGATTAGCATAAGTGATAAATGTTTTGAATATATGAAAAAATGTTTTTGAAGTACTAATTCACCCGTTCCCTCTCAGCACTTAACTTTCCATAATTATTCCAACAAATTGTTTGCAGTGGGTCAAGATCCCTCAAGGGATTCACAACATGGTTTAACAACCTCCTATCAATTCTATAAGTCTTGTGGTTGTATCGAGCATTAACAGGTCTATCTTTTGGTGTAATGACAACCCAAGCTTCTAACACTATAGACCGCTAGAGGAGATCATGCATAAGATACATTTTCCCTTTGAAGCATTAACTTCAAGAAGGTGTTTGTTTATAGTGGATTGGAAGAAGCTTGGCTTAAGCCTATTTCCACTTTGGGTTGTCCCTCTCACTAGCTATGTTAAAGAAAGTCTTGGGAGGTGAGCCCTCTAAGATTCAAATTCAAGTAGCATGTCCATGAAAGTAATGAAATGAAATAAAAAGTAGGTCTAGGAGTTTGATCACCCTAAGAAGGATGAGAGCATATCCCTATTACTTTCCACTTCCATATACAATTGACAAATTTATTCTTTCCAAGCCTTTAACCTATGAAATTAGAGCATGTTTCACATTTTGATCAACTTAAAAACTTGAGAACATAGGCCTAATGCTTTTTATTCACAAACAAAGAGACTTTATTTTTAGTGTTTGTTAATTCCTTAACCTTTCTTTCTATTGTCAAATGTGGCATCTTTGGCATTTTGATTATCTTTAAAAGAAGAGAGAATAGGCCTAATACCTTATTTTACAAACAATAATAGGTTTCTATTTAGACCAGATCTCAAACTTTGAAATGTTCCAATTAATAAAATGACTTGAAATCTAAAGGTTTTAAGAATCACCTTGTTCAAAGCTTATGCACATTTGTGAGAATGTTTTATTTTTCAATACGTACCTCGATGATCATTCCAACTCCTAAGCATACCCTTCACAAACGTTAATCCAACACAATACCAGAAAAAGAGAAGGAAATCAAAAGTATTTGCACAAATGTGAATGAATTTGTAAAAATGAGAAGCTTAATAATTGAATCTAGGAATATTATAAAATGCTTGATGAAGATTTATTATTGTTATGTATTGATTATATGCATTAACATCATCATAACCTAAGTCATGAAAATGTTTTCATTGTGAATTTTTTTTTGCATAGTTATCAAGCCTTTTTACCTCTTTTTCTTTGTAATAATCAACATTTTGACATGCGGGCTTCTTCACTTTCCTGTGTTTTTCCATCTACAAGTCATTTTTAATCACTTTAGCTCAAATATTTGCAAATTTAAGCTCAAAATGTGTAGGCGCTAAAAAATTGTGGATAGGAGCTAAAATATTTTATAGAAGTGCTACAGAAAGTTGCACACGAGCTAAAAGAACTTGTACAAAAGCTAAAATAATATGAAAAAGTGGTACAATTTATTGGAGAAAAGATAAAATATAGTAAATTGGAGCTCAAATATTAAGTGCAAGAGCTTAAACAAAGTGCAAATGACAAGTCCTGATGCATAAGTGCTGAAATAAGTTGTAGAGGAGATGAAAAGTCATGTATAGGCATTGAAATAAAGTTGTGCATAGGATGAAATAAGTTGTATAAGTGCGATAATTTACTGCAGAGGAATTGAAAGACAACAATATGCAAATGACAAGCCCTGATGTATAGACGCTGAAACACTTTGTATAGGAGATGCAAAGTTATGCAAAGGCACTGCAAAGTATTGAAAACACATTAAAACTCTATACAAAAGTGCTAAAACAAGTGACAAAGGCGTTGATCTTCCATGCAAAGGAGTTATTATGGTCACTTTGAACCTGCAAATAATAAATCTGGAATCAAAACTCACTCAAATTTATTCAAAAATGTTAGTGTGAGGCTTGAGTCCCATGGTGGGCACCATTTTTAGTATCAAAATACCTTCATGAAATATTATATCAACAAATTCAAGCTAAAATGCTAAAGATCTATGCTAATTGATCATATAAACTTGAAATTTCTAAAAGCTTCTCATGTTTCTCTATCTAAGAATATCAAATGAATGATCTCAAATAAAAATGAGCAATCCTAAAGTGACAATGCTTAGAATGAGAGTGCTAAATTATGAAATGATTATCAATTATGCCTAATTGAATGCTAATAATGCTCATCTATGTGCTCAATTCCTATCAAAACTTCTTGTAAATGCTCAATTATAACGCTACAATACTGTAACGCCCCGCTAGGGAACCCAAGAGAGATTAACCTAAACATGTCACTATGTGTGCTGAATAATTTTTTTTTAAGTTAACATAAAGAAACATACAATCATGCGGAAGCGATTACCATTTATACACATGTCTTACACTCACATAGATTATACAACTCAAGGGTCCCATGACGTTGAATTACTTAAAGAAAAACACAACTAACATTATAACAAAAGATTCCATCTGATTAATCATATCAAATACAACTTACATAACCATGATTACAATCCTCATGGATAACCATGAAACTACCATAAACTCACATCCACTGCACATGTCGTAGGGTATGTGGTAATCATTCTAATCTACTTACTATTACAATTTCCAGATTAGGTATCACATGCGATACTCTAATACAAGATTACAATAATCAAATAACATAATAAATGACGAGGGAACATAAATAGCTCATCTGCAAGAAACCATCAAGCACCTGGTACAAGGACGTCGAATCTCAATGGATAAAGAATCACTACCACCCGTCCGTGTGGAACCACAAAGGTCCACCCCATCGTGCTGAGGAGATTAAAATAGATCCCAATCGAATATCCAAAACCAATAAGGCATAACCACTAAGCAAGGGATCCTGACAGCTCTCTAATCTGGTGTACTAATCATCACAAAAGGTAAGACTCACTATTCCAGAGGCAACTGACAACGTAGAAAATCTAGCATGTGTAAAGGAAGGTGTCATCATGTAGGTCTACCCTTAAGTTCAGCCCAGATAATCACAACGGATTTTTGCACCTAAGTGACCATACACAGAGCTAATGTCCTCTCATACTGACAAGGCCCACTAACTATGTCAGATACCTCGCAGGGAAACTAACATCTTCTCCAAACCATCTTAGCCTATACTAGCACTCAAGCATGGGTGAGGACACATCTTATTAATTCATTTTAATATCCCAAATATGTCTTTAGTTATCACTTATTAAGAAACTCTACAATAAGCAACCCTAGTAGTCTCTTACGGACACGGAACTTATTGCAAGCCACCTCCTACTACACATCTAGGTAACCTACCCTAGGCTCAAAAATCCCAACAGATCTAGCATAGGTCACAACCCTAGTCTAACCCAAATCGGTATCCCATACAATAGGAACAGTCACACATAGGTACACATACAAGTACATAATCGAAAGGGTCATCATGGTCAGTTTAGGGTATTAGCATAGAGCACACATGTCATAAAGTAACAGAAAAGATAAACATTCCCCCTAGCCTCTATATACATCCTAGGTCGTCTAATGCCCCCAAAGATAACAACAGTAACACATTCAAGCAAAAGAGAGCTATTAAGATGCATAGGAAATAAAACGTCCTAAAGGACTGAAAATGAATGTAAGTGAATAACATTTCAACCAATTAAAAACCCTCTATATGCATAAAATAAATTTCCTTTATGCATTAGATCATAACAACAATAATCTCCTTTGACTAATCGACCACATTTATTAAAAATACATCCGAACTATTAGCCAAAAATTTGATAATTAATATATTAATTTAAAATTAATAACTCCTTATTAATTCAAATTAATAATTAAAAATGATGTAATATATCTAGCCTTTTAATATTATTTCTTATTAAGATTATTAATCAAAGAAAATATCAACTAACCATCCATCAAAGAATACAAATTATCTAAACAAAATTAAATGAACTATCTAAACCAAATTAAAATTAAATTAAGTTAAACTTAACTTAAGTTAAAGTTAAATCTAATTTTAAATTAATTAAAATGAAAATTAACTTAAATTAAAAGTATTTTAAATCAAAAATTAAATAAAATAAATATAATAAACAAAAATAATAATTAATAATATATATAAAAAATATTGTTTTTATTTTTTTAAAAAAATAACTAATAAAAGTGTTTGGGGAGGGACCCACGCGGGTTCCCTACCCCAGCGCGTGTAGCGCTATCCTTATAGGACAGTTGGGGGGGGGGGCCGCAGGGTACCCTCCCCCCTGCCCTGTCTGCGCAGTCCCCTTAGGGGACAGTGGGGGTACTGCCGCCCACCACGCATAGGTGGCGCAGTCCCTCGGGGGTTGGTGGGGATGGGGTCCCACCACCCCCTAAACAAATTTATAATTTATTTATTTTTTCTTTAAAATTTTTACTTTTAAAAAAAACTGCGAAACCCCATGCAACTTATTAAATTTTTCTTTTTTTTAAATATACGAAAACGGAAAATAAGAAAGGAGAGTTAATCTTTCTTTTTTTTTTTTGTCTTTTACTAATTTTTTTATCTTCTTAGGCAATTATTTATTTTTTACCAGTCTGTACTTTTTTCAGAGAGGGAGTTTTTTTTTTCTTTTGATTTAATTTTTCCTCAAAGAAATACATAGGTCTTCAAATATTTAATTTTCTCTATAGTCAGAACTATAGAGTAGAATGATTTTTCAATTTATAGGAGATTTATGAGGGATGTGAATACGAAATTTTCACAGCATAACTGTAATATACTAAAGAATACATAATCGTGAAAACCATGAATCCAAGCCTCTCAAAAACCCCAAAAAATAATGAAACATCGTCTAATCATAGATCTAATTTTCTTTTATAGTATAACTATATAGAGAATTTAATTTTTCATTTTCTAAGAGATCTAGAGGGAATTTCTTCCCGAAATTTCAACAACATAACCCTACGATGCTAAGATGATAGAAAATGAAAGAAGTAAGGATCTAGGGTTTCTAGAAACACCCAAAAACCTAGAAACAACCATAAGCTATTTTAAATACCAAATTTAAGAACAAGCATTTAAAACATCACATAAAACCTCTGATCCACGAAATTGAATCCATGCAAGGCAATGAAACCTATCTTTAATCCAATGCAAGAAACGGAAGAAAGTAGCTTGGAGGATGAAAGTAGATCTGAAACCCTCAAGCCCGATTCAACCACAAATCTATCAACATTGAAGATCCGAGCACACACACACAAGCAATAGAAAACCCTGAAACTTTGAAGCAACCAAGATCCACAACAATCTATAAAATTCTTCAAAAACCCCAAAATCACCAAGAGCTCTCCAATTCTCCAAAAACCTGCTATGAGAGAATGAATGACCAACTCCCCCTAAAGAGATTCAAATTCCCCAAAACATGCAAAGGTGAATGACAACTCCCAAGTCAATCTCTAGTTTAACTCAACTTGAAAATTGAAAGTAAATCCAATTTAATTGAATAAAATATCCTTTATTGCCACAACTCAAATTAGACTCCTAATTACAAGTTAAGATCTTTTGAATTTAAAATACTTTTTCAACACAATTATGCACATGTAATTAATAAAATATTTAATTAAATAGATTAAATATTTATGTCACAATAATGCATGCAACCAAATATTTAATTATTTAATTAATCATATAAGCTCACACAATATAGTTTTTCAATTAAATATTTAATTAAATCATAATATCTAAATATTTTGATTTAATTAATTATTTAAAATAAACTTAGGATATAATTAAATCATTAATTCAACTATAATCCATTAAATCACAGAATATGGAAAATCATTCAATAATCCAAAAATCACCTGAAAACATAATCAAGTAATACACACGCAAACACAAGAGAGAGGGTATTCGAATTCTGTCAACCTAGACAAATCCGGATAAGGTAGTCATACTGAAACTCATCCCACATTAGGAAGATTAGGCTTAGGTTAGGGTTTTGGATCTGTATGTTACCTCTCCTCTTTACCATTGAGATGAATATTTATGGGCATGCTCACTCCTACCAATTCAGGGAAGACGATGCCCTGTACCTGCAATCCTGTCATCAAAAGAACACACATGTACATGTATAATATAATATCGAAATCAATGATAGGGGTCGGTCGAACGTGTGGACCTCACCGAAGCAAGTAACTACGTCTCTGTCCTCTACCACAATAACACATCAACAAGTACATTCACATATAAGACAACCATACACATGCAAGTATGGGGTAAGTACATCATAACTTGAAATCGAAAAATAATAATCAACAAGATAACATCATCACATCTATCTATGCATAAGGTAAAATCATGACATCATAAAACAAGTATCATGATCAAATGAAATAATATCAGCTCACATGAAATGTGGCCTAAAAGAATTCGGCCAAACAATTGAAACCAATGCCTAAAGAGTATGGCATCACCAACTAAAAAGCAAAACATGGATGGGTATTACAAATACAAAATTCAATTATGCCTATGCTCTTCATCAATTTTCCTATAGTAGTAATGCACTTGATAATGGATGGAAAGTGGTGATTTGCATTAAGAAATTCTGCTTATTTATATCATTTTCTCAAGATGACAAAATGAAGGGTTGGGATAGCAAAGGCTAAATGAGTGACTAAGATAGAAAAGCCTTGGAGTTATACATGTGCTCCCAATCCTCTTCTCTCATTAACTAATTGATTTTTGTCCCTTAGTGCTTGTTGAAAGAATTTAGGAATTAAATAATTCAAACAATTAATTAAATTAGCCATGTAGGGGAATTATATGCGTTGTATTTGATTATTTAATTGAACTTTATAATTAATTGATTGAATCAATTACATAGTTTATTTGATTTTTCAGAGTTAACTAATCCCTCTTGGATTTAATTTAATTAATTAATGGATTTATTAATTAATCCATGATTTTTACTTGATTTAACCACTTTGACTTTTGTTGACTAATTTAGGGTGTATATAGTAACAATCAGCTCTGACTATGGATCATGACTATGAAGGACTAGGAGAATCCATAACATCTCTAGGAGAGTCTAGTGCCTTGTTTTATTGGGTATAGAGTCAATGAAATTGCAGAGGACAATGAACTACTTGCATAAGGGTGGTGAGGAACAGGACACAATACAACAAGACACAACTGACTAGAAGAAAGAGAAGCTAAACTAAGCACAACCAAAGTATTCCTAAATATGTAGATGGTCATAAGTCTCTACCTCAAAGTTTTCTTGAAGCTGGTCATGCAAATCCATTAACCGTCTGGGAGAAATATGCACCTATCTAGAATAATGGACTATCAAAGTTATATATAATTGAGAACCGTGGCCACTTGGCGACTGCTTCACCAATAAATTTTAGATTAATGAGGTGAAAGAATAACTTGTACATGTGCTCATCTCCAAAAAGACACTTTGCATTAAAAACTTCTAATATCACCTGGAATGATTCGAAACTATGTTGTGCATGTTGAGTTAACTTTGTATTCATTACATCAATATTTTTCACTTAATTTTCTGAATAATAAGTAGCCCTCGAATTGGACAACATTTACAAAGATTCTAAAAGCAACATTCATCCTCAACATCTTCCAAATTTCTTTTCACGAAGCATTTTCCATTTGATTCTTTTTCTTTAGCCATTAATTAATTTAGCATTTTGACACTCTCGTTTCTATTGCATACCTCATGCAGTAGGTTATTAGATAAATATATGATATATATCACTCTCAAAATAAAAATATCCCAAACTTGGACCATCAATTATTTCTTCCTGGCACACCTTATCTTTATATTTTTCATTACTGAAATAAAAAAACTAGAATTGTGGTTGCTTGAATGGTAAGATATCAACAACAGACGATTCATTTCTCTCAACTTTTATTTGAGCACATGCATAATTTTTAGAGAACTAAGCCTGCCAGAATCCTTCATCATCACTATAAGTGAATTGAAACGATTCATAATCTATTTTCATATCAGCACAAGAAATGTTTTTTGACTGTTCATGACTACACATTTTTTCTTCACATTGATTTCTGGTGCTTACCTAATTTAAACTGTCTGTTGAAATTTCATCATAACTTTCAAATTTAAAAGATTAAAGACTTGAAAAAGAAGAGACCTCTAGAAAACTCTTGTTTAATTATTCATAACACATGCTATCAGAGTTTTCAACTTGGCAATGAACCAATTCCTTTGTTTGGGTGGAATGATCATATGCATCTCCAGAAGAATTAGTTTCATCAGCATGTAAATAATAGGCCATAGAAACATTAGAGGTGCCTTTCTCAATCACAAAAGGCGATCAGAAATATGCTTCATCAAATACCGTTAGAATTTGACAAGGAGAAATAGATGACACTGAATTTTCTCCTTTTTTAATAATACTTCTTTGCAAAGATTTCTTTTCTGAGTAAAGTTTTGATTATGAAAGATAAATTCATATTCTGGTACTTTTACAGTACTTTTATTCATGTATTTCATTCCACTCAAAATCGTACCAACCTCTATCTCAATAGGTCCTTTTTGTGCATCTTCTAGATTTTGTACCTTCTTACATCTCAAATTAAATTTAACCTTGGGATGAAATGCAACAATGAACACACAATTGATTTCTTTCAGTTGGTTGATATTTCCAAGGGATTTGTCTAAAACACTGATTGAATCTTTCAAGAAAACCTCTAATAGAATCTTCTTCTTTCTTTTGCAACTGAAATAAATTTAGCAACAATTCATAAGTATCAACCACAAGTTTAAATCTTACCTTTAAATCATCCCAGTTGGTAATGCATCCATATTCCAAATTCTAAATTCATTATGCAACATTTCCAAAGAGGCTTTCAACAAATAATCTCACAAACACACCTTCTTCTTGCACTCTAATAATTCCAGAAGCAACAACAATTGATTTGATATGATCATCCGCGTCTTGGGTCCTATCTCCAACAAACTTAGGAAAACATTCTCTTGATCTCTTAGGCAAAGCTGAGTATTGGGGCAAAGCCAAAGGTCCAATATGAGCTCCCCATGGATGGGATGCAACCAAAGCCATAACACACACTGAAATTCTTCTACCAAGAGATCTTTAAATAAAACACAGATTTGACAACCTCCGTCCTCAGGGAGGCATCTTCAAGTTTTTGGGAAAATATAAAAAGCACCAAAACTTTAATTTCTTCCCTAGCAGAGTCACCAAAAACCACTTGGTTAACATATTTGTCCTCTTTAAAATATCTTCAAAATGACTCCTAGATGCCCAAATTTAAAGACAAAAGTGAAACCAATAGCTGAGTCACTTGTAATGACAATATACAAGTGCTCTCTTCCTATTTTACAAGGCACAACTACCTTCAAAGATTATGCAATATATAAAATTACAGGTTACGCCTTTAACCAGAAGGCAAAGAATGCACACTACCATCTACCCATAGCCATGTGAATAGATGTGAATGCAGAAAAGTAAGAGATAGATCACCTCTTCCACACTCATAGATGATAACCAAAGAAAGAAAGAGCAACATACCCTTCTCAGTAGATGATTTAATGTAAATTCACAGCTTTAGAATTAAATGCATGCACAATCCGATACAATAGGATAACATTGAAATTAATTACAAAGAGACATAGATCAATGTAATTTAAAATAAACACTAAATTCAGAGACTTACAAATATTTTCTTCATTTTTCAATGTCAAAAATGTGAGTTCATATACCCACACCCCTATACAATATATAACTGTGCTGAAAAGAAAACTCTTCCCTCCTCCCATGTAGAACAAAAAGAACCTCTTCTTCTTGAAAATACCTCCTTAAATAGTGTTAGGTGGTCTTTCTATTTTTGTAACTGTTTCTTGAAAATATCCTTTGCAACATAAAATAAAATACCTTTTCCACAAATTCCCAATGTTATATTAAAATTTCCAACATTACGTGCAGCTTAAAAGGATAATTTCAATTCCACACTTCTTTTCTGTCCTTAACACTGGCAGAAACAATATAATTAATCTGTGGTTTGCCTGGCTTCAACCGACCTCAAAGTTCAACATTTTTTACCAAATGAGATGTATCTAAACGGGGAACTAATAAAGGAGGCCACCATAATTATCCTTGTCAACTGACTGGTATTTGTGGTATCAGTTTGCTTCTCTATACACTGGCAAGTAGTTGTTTTGTTTGACTAAATCTTATTCATATAATTGCTACATTGAAGATTCTCTTCAGGATTTCTGGTGGCAATACGAAGGCATCCACCCAATGCATTTTGGATTCTGTTTCTTTCATCAATTTTGAGAGAAAATTTATATTTATACATTTATTATTAATCAAATCTAACACCATTTTTATTGCTTACAGTGCTTGACCAAAATTATCAATATCCATGGCTACTTGACTACAATTCTCCCACATTTGGCATCTATTGTACCTGAATTTTAATACTTCTTTAAAAGCAATAAAGACCTATTTGTTCCTCTTCTTCATCATATGTAAGTAAGTAATATTATTCCAAGTTTCCCCATTTCTTTCCATTGTACTCAGTAGTGATTTTACACTCCTTTGGTTTGCAATTCTACATTCTCACAATGACAAGGACTCTAATACAAATTTCCTGACCTCCTGGCAGGCTAATACCTGTGAGAGATTCTAACACACTTGATTTCCCAGATGACTGGTCACCAACAACAACAATGCTTGGAAGATTATACCTTCTCTCATTACTCCCAAGAAACGTAGAGTGTCAACTGTGTTCATCAGTGGACAAATGCGCTCATTATAACCAATGATGCACACCAAAAAATAATTGGGTCATTCAATTTTCCTGAACCATATCGGCTTCTTATCTTTACAACATTAATCTCATACAAAACTGTTCATCCTTAGTAATCCATGCATCGTTCTGAGTATGTGCGAAATCATCATTTGAATTAGTAAGAAGAAGCCAGAACCACATTTGGACAATGTCTCATAAACACTTGTCGCTGGATTGGGAGAGAAAAACATCAAAACTACAAGTACAAACCAACAAATCTTCTTCACAATCCGTCCATATTTGAGAAACTTGGTAATTATGTATATTGAGACCTTGTGTGCAGGCATACGGATTTGAATTTGACAGGAATATCGAGCCTTTGATGGATTCATCTTTGGATGGAGAACCATTTTACGGGTTTACAGAGTTGAAAGAACCGACGAGTTGGTCTAGCTGAATTGTGGCTTGATAGAATAGTTGTCTCCTGCTTTGGAAGTCATACAATGGGCGGTCAAAAGAGAATGATAGCTGAGCCGGGGCAGTAATCGTCGTAAATAAAAGCTGCATACACTCCATCAATGATCAAGTGCTCTTGATACACTGCATATTTTGTGTCTTTTCCATAAGTTGGGCTAGTATCCAAATTCCCATGTTGTTGCTTTTTACATTTATGAATTCTTCATACTATCTCAAAGAAACAACAAACATTCAGATTTATATTATCACATAAAAAAGAAACCTCAAAAATATTCATCTATGAGAATAGATCCCTCCTTGGCGTGTTTGCTGAGAGTTTTAGATCGCGGCCCTGCACTTTCCATTAACATTTCCTCATCAAGTTCTCTAGTGATAAGGTTTTGTAGACCGAGATTGTCTATAGTCGAACACCATTTACTGTAGACTGGTAATTGTCAGACCGAATGCCATAGAAAACATTGAAACATTCTCAAATGCAATTGAGATATTCTGTTTATCCATGCATAGGTCAAAGTTATATATGGAAAACACATCGCCTTCAGGAAGTAATATCAGGTGCCTGAAATCATTAAGTACTCTCAGTGTCCTTGAGCTTACTGCAAAATGTCATCCCTCATAGAGAGCATCAATGAGTGAATCTTTCCTTGTTGTCAATAATATGAGCTGTGAAAAATCCATCGAGCAATAAAAACATTATTAAATATTCTCTTTACAACCTCATTAGGATTTCAATACTTTGATCAAGAGGAATAAACTGCATGAATTTTCGAGCATCATTAAGATTTTTATCGTGAAGACATGATCCAGTGGACTTTTTGAACTATTAAACCTTTGATCTCGAACCTTTGAACCTTTTTCTTTTTGGTTCATAAGTCATTAAGACGTTGATCACATCAAGCATGAAATTGGATATTTTGAACTTTCAATCATGAATTCTTTGAACTTAACACATGGGTTCAAGTGGGGGTTCAAAAGGAACACCTTGGTATACAAAACGACCGAAAAAGAAAGGGTTCCATAATGACAAGGTAATAAGTTAGGAAAAAGAATGTCTATCAAAGAAGAACTAATGTACTCTATTTTTGCTATAAAGATATTTTAATGTGCGCAAAAATAGGGGTAACAGTATAATAATATTAATTATATTTATATTTATGTATTCAAAATATAATATTTATAATTTAATTTAAATAATAATAATAATATATGTCAATGGGCCCTTAGTCTACTGGTGAAGTTTAATGGCTCCAAATGAACCCACTAGCGATCAATTCTTGCTGAGTGTAAAGGCTCCGACATCATAAGGGATGATGCCGGGATCATGCCTTGGGTGAATTTGGTGTAACGGATACCCCTCAGTCCCTTGTTGGGCTAGTTTCTTGCAAGCTTCGTACTTTTGTTGGGCAACCTTGGTCGCAAGTCTGAACCTCCATCAAAAAAGGACAGTAATAGTAATATTATCATATATTATAGTATCATTATTTATGTATTTAAATAATATTATTATTTATTTATATTATGATTATAGTATTTATTTTATTATTTTATTATTATTACTTACTATTAAATCTTTATTTGAGAAGATGATATCATAATTCTAGGGTTCTTAAATGGGGGGACATGACAGTACTCCCCTTCCAAAATTGCTTGTCCTCAAGCAATGACGATTTATAATATTTCCATGTGAGTAGTTTTCATTGTGCAACTTGAGCATAGCTTGTCCTTGATTCATTCTAGCCTGTTCTTGTATTCTAGATAACATAAAATATAGAGCCAACATGGAGCATATGCAATGAAAATACAAAGTATACAATTGGATGCAGGAAGACACAAAGTATACATGGAGTATACATATTAATGCATGAAGACACGAAACAGATAAAAGGTAGACATATGAATACATGAAGACATGGAGCATACACAAAGTGGATATATGAGTGCATGAAGACACGAAGCATACACAATGCATGCACATAATACACGCATTATTAAATTCCTTGATTGAGTCCAACAATTTACAATTCACAAAAAGCCTGGGTTAGAAAAATGATTTTAAAAAATTACTTCTTGATAAGTAGGAGATATTTTTCACAGCAAATCAAATTGTGATATTTCTATCAGGATTCAACTGTGTAGTTTTTTTAGTCAAACACATTGGCCCATGTTTTATGAGTAGTGGTCCACACGAACCTATCTCTCATGCGAATGAATGGAACACTTAGCGCTCATTGCGTCTAGGTGATGCTCAGAAGGTGAAGCACTGGGACTTCCCGGGAGGTCACAATCCCAGTACTAATCCAGCTTGAACGCGCTTAAATACAAATTTTCCTCCACAGTCAAACCCACTCTGCATCAACACCTAATCAAGCATTTGATCATTTCTTCATGGGCTATGCCAGTTACTCTATAGACACGATATCCTCTATGTCCTATGCTTATTTAGCTTGTAGACTTCATTCGATGTTTGTAGATATTTCCTATCTGTATATCCTCCATGTCCTCTGCTTATTTAGCTCTAGAATTCTATTAGGCGGCTTAAGTGGGGCTATTGTTCTCTAACTTACTACATATATACTTCAGTTTTTATCCTTTCCATTCAGAATTGGGTATATTTTGAAATCAATAATACTCTATCATGTTTCTTAAATTTTTTTCCCATTCTTCTGGTCAATGGAGAAGGGAATGTATTTATAAATCCGTTCATCCCCAATAGACACATTTGTTCTCAGGAAATCACATCTCTTCAACTAGCGGCATTTGTCTAAGACCAAGTTGATCCTAATTAAGCTTAAGGGTTCATTTGGTGCATGGAATTAATTTATCTAGAATAGGCCTATTCTAGAATAAGGACCTATTCTTGGATTAATTAATCCTAAAAATAAAAGCTAGAATAAGCTATTCTGCATTTGGATCCCATAATGTGGAATTGGAATAAGGACTAATTTTTATTTTTTTAATTAATTTGAATTTTTTTAACTTATTAAAAAATTATAATTATAAAAAACAAAATTCTTATGAATTTTAATGTTTGAACTTATTATTTTTGTTGTTGGTTTTTAATTAAAATATATATGTATTTTTAACTTATATATTTTTAAATTAAACCATGTATTATTAACTTAAAAAAAAATTAGATTAGACAAAAAAAAAATTTCTTACAAATTTAGTTTTTTTTTTATCGGTTCAAATTTTAATTTTTGAATTATTAACTTTAAAAAATAATTTAAAAAATAATTAATCAAATTAAAAAAAAATATAATAAAATAATAATAATAGTTTTCCCACAAAACCTAAAGAACCATTCACACACGGACCCGACGACTTATACATTTTGTTGTAATTTTGAATCCATGAAAAGCTTATTCTGGAATAAAAAATGAATTTCGAGTTTTTTTTGGAATTAATTAATCCAAACATTAGCCCTAAAATGGGGATTAATTTCTAATTCGGGAATTCAAAAAATGGCCACAAATGGCGAAGTACTTTAGTCTTGCATTAAATAATGACTATTCCAGGTTAATACCAGAAACCAAACGGGTCCTAAGAGATTATCTTATTAGTATTGGTGATTATTGTTATTAAAATCAATGTTTAGGCAATATTAATCCCGCAAGTCTATTATTTATATTTTAATAATAATACTATTATATATTATAATATTATTATTTATGTATAATAATGTTAATTATGTTTATATTTATATATTCAAAATATCATATTTATATTTTAATTTAAATAATAACAATATTATTATAATATTTCATAATATCATTATTTATGTATTTAATTTAGGGGAAGCATTGGACTTACATGAATACGTGGAAGCTATGAAATAGTGAGCATTTGAAGATGAGCATTAAAACAAGCAATGTATCAATCCTAAGAGTGTATTTTCTAATGTTTCAAAAAAACCTAAGTCTTAATCTATCTGAATGTGGATTATACTCGTGACTTTAAAAACATTGAATTATGGGACCTAAATAATTTGAGAAAAAAAATTATTTGTCAAAACAAATAAAATTATTTAAACCCGACCCCATTAACTATTATAATATAACTTTCTAGAGTCGTGTAACAGAAGATGAATATTGGTTGAATTAGATAAGACCTATGTCATCTGCATGGTCTACCTTGATGCTATCCAAAATCTCACTAATGGATTTTTCTTGTTTTACTTTGTTAAAACTAGGCATGTACATGCCATCCTAAAGCATGGCAAAGGACAAGCTGTGTATCTCTTCTATTTTTCATAGCCTAGACTATAGATTCTTTATTTCTAAATATAGTCACGTTTTGTTGTTGTTTGGTTGATATTTCCAAGTTTTCGCCATTGAAACTTTTTTTCATCCAATAGAGAGATCACATAAGAATGTTATGTGTTTAGCCATATAAATTATTTTTGGCTCATCTTTCAAAATATTTCCATGTTAAATTTGGTCTCTCCAAGGACATATTAAATAACTAAAATTCAAATTGGACCAATGAGTCATATCATGCATGTCCATGTCCTTTATGACAATCTATCAAATACTCTTATTAGGTGGTACTATTTTTATAATAAGATCAATTATTGTCTATTCCAGTTTCCACTCATAGTAAGCTTGAACTATGCAGACTTCTAGTAAGGTTTCTCCTCCTAAAAAATAATATTGTTGGACAATAGTTGGAAACTTAATCAAAGTATATAGAAATGTAGTGTAGTTAGTACTTCATCTAACCATCTAATTGGTAATGGTGACCAACATACAAAGAAAAATGGTATCATTTTAAAACCTTCGGAAAAAAGGAAAGAAGGTGGCTCCATACAAATGTAATTTGTCAAAGGAAGTGAATAAGCCAAAGTTTTCTAGAAAATAATTTCTAGCTTCAACACCCTATTCTTGAAACCTCTATACAATCTTCCTCATCTCCTTCCTCAGTGGCTCAATGTCATTCTCAAAGTTCATCTCTTCATTTAGAATAGGAATATTTTTTCGTAGACAAAAGAAGACATAATCTCTTAATTATTGAATTGAACTTTTTTAACAAAGGAATTTTTATATCTAAAAGTTATGCATCTCTTGATGAGAGGGATACTGATGTTATGACTTTTAATTCTCATTAATGAATTTTGTCTTATAAAATGTTGAAGGTCTAATAGGCCTTCCTATTTATATATCTTACATGATACACTCAACACCAATTTTTAGACATTGTCTATTTATAAAAAGAAAAATTACCACCATTTCACTTTATGTTACTACAAGTTTTTTTAAATCTTTAACAAGAAAATTATTGACTAATTATTAACTTATTACTTCTTTTTGAATATGAATAACACAAATTTCATAGAAATAACCTTTCCCGTTTCTATATATATGTCGTAAATTTTCCTTTTGGAAAGAAGAAATTTAAAAATTAAAGTACATAATTATTGAAAGTGTTCTATAAACATCTGCATTTTACTTCTTGAAAATTCCTTCACCCTAATGCATATTCATTTCACCGAGAAATGGTTTGGTGGTGTGTGACAAGATAAGATATTATTGAAAATTTAGAAGGGAGACAGAGAAGATTTTTATCAGAAACAGAGATACGATTGCATAAGTTTGAAATATCAGAGCTCACGTCGTGGTGAATACAGAAAATTAACTACTTGATTTAACCATTTATGCAAATTCATTGTTTAGCACGTAATCGAAAAGCTTTTTAGCCTTGGTACTTGACTTGACTGTAGAAATTTATTGTCGCCATATTTAAGCATTGAAACTGATTGTTTTGGATTTTATACAAGTTCAATGTTTGGAACGTATTCGAAACATTTTTTTCTGTGACTGTTGCTATTGTTAGCCAAGCCAGAAAGTTGACTATGAAGAAATTGTGATAGTAATAATAACTAGCTATTGCACTTTGATGAATTTTTAAGGGTATAATAGAATGTATTATTTGTGATCAAATGATGGAATTTGTAGATATAGAATATAATTGTTTTTGTTGTTTTTATAATTGAAATTTTGAATTGTTGCAATTTTTAATATTGTTTGATGATAATTTTATTAAAAAAATTAAAAGGGCATATTAATTTGTTAGGGTGATGAATTTTGCAAGAGATTAGATAAAAACTTGGAATGTATAATTGTTTATATTTAAAATTGAAATATGTATTATTTTCAATATAAGAATGACCAAATTTTAATTATATTTATAATTTTGTAATATTTGTATTTTAATTGTTATTATTTTCTTTTTTAAATGTTAAGATTGTAACGATTTTTTTTTATAGTTTTAACAATATTATTTCAGGAAATAATATTTTATATAATATAACTTAAATTATATATAATTTAATTGTACTTATATTAGTATATTTAATATTTTACTTATAGAAGGGTGGAGTTTGAGTTACAATCGCTATGGAGAGGTTTTTATATTTTGCTTGCATCTCTTACTTTTTCTTCAACATTTACATCAACCCCTGGCTCAAACAACATGCCTATCAAATGAATATCACCATGGTTTAGTCCAAGCAAAATGTTCTTACGCCTTTTTTTTCATCAAAAAGGCAAGGCCATTCATAAAGGCTTACATGAAAGCATTGAGAAGCATACAAAATTCCAGTTTCCTAGTAAAACTAGACGACAATAGAAGAAGAAAAAGGTTATCAATCGTTTAGGCATATCAATAGTTGAGGAAAGTATTAATATCAAGCAACAATATTGTAAGTACATATTTTAAAAATTATTTTACTAATTCTACATAGCAATAATTCTTTCTTTTATTTCACATGTTAATAATATGTCATTACAGCTTTCAATGAAGATAACAATGCTCGACGTCGTCGATTTCCACTCTCTATTGATAAGAATTTGAGAGTCATGTCTTATGTTTGATTCTAATCCTACACTACATTTTTCATAGAATAACAATAACTCTTTTTTCCGCCCATGTACTTGAGCAATTTTTTTAATTTGACATTTTTTCCTTGCTTAAAACACGGGTACATAAAATCCTACGCTTCCAACTTTCCATAATGTTCCTAAGATCAGCCTCATCTATGAGAGTTATAAAAGATAATGGACAAGAGGCATGATGTGCACTGTAATGTCCCCTCCTTGGTTAGATTTGGAAAGACCAGGACAACTACCTTGAATTCTCTATGCATACTGTAATTTGCAATATCTGATACCCATGTAGACTTATAAATTGAAGAATGATGATGTTTTCAAGAATATATTTTGATCATTTGTATATATTTAATAGAATAGTTTATCAGTAAAACTGCTATTTCAGATTTGATGATTAAATCTATGTTAAGTGAATTGATTTCATATATAATTAATATTCCACATCTTCCTATTCACGTTCCCAAATTTTATTCTTATAATTATACCTTGACCAGTTACATGTATTCCTCATCAATTGCCTTGTGCTTGAATGATAGTCTTTCAATAGCATATATATATATACATATATATATATACATATATATATATATATATATATA
>MU223324.1:684385-702432 GCA_018584345.1 Thuja plicata
GGAAGCCTAAGAGTACATATTAGGGTCCGTAAGGTGTCTTAAGGGGTCTTTGGACCCATTAATCAGTCCTACGACCCCTAATAATACCTTACGACCCATTAGGAAGCCTAAGAGTACATCTTAGGGGTCGTGATGTGTCTTAAGGGGTCCTAGCATCTACTAATAGCTCGTATAACACCTTACAACCCATTAGGAAGTCTAAGAGTACATCTTAGCAGTCATAAGGGGTCTTATGGTGTCCTAAGGCATAGTAATATATCCTATGACCCCTTGAGTCCCATTAATATGTACTAGGAACTATAAAATGTATTATTAGGGTTCCTAAGGGGTTGTAAGGTGTCTTAAGGGGTCTTAGGACCCATTAACTTTATGACACCTTACAACACATTAGGAATCATGTGATTACATCTTAGGGGCTGTAAGGTGTCTTAAGGGGTCGTAGGACCCATTAATGTCCCACGACTCCTTATGAACCCTTAGAACCCCTTTGGAAGCCTAAAAGAACATCTTAGGTGTTGTAAGGTATCTTAAGGGGTCCTAGGACCCATTAATGGGTCTTACAACCCCTTATGACACTTTACAGCCCATTAGGAAGCCTAAGAGTACATCTTAGGGGTCCTAAGGTGTCTTAAGGGGTCTTAGAACCCATTAATGGGTCCTATGACCCCTTATGACACTTTACGACCTATTAGGAAGCCTAAGAGTACATATTAGAGGTCGTAAGGTGGCTTAAGGGGTCTTAAGACCCATTAATGGGTCCTACAACCTCTTATGACACCTTACGACCCATTCAGAAGCCTAAGAGTACATTTTAGGGGTCATAAGGTCTCTTAGGACCCATTAATGGGTCCTACAACCCCTTATAACACCTTAAGACCCATTAAGATTCCTAAGAGTACATCTTATGGGTCGTAAGGTGTCTTAAGGGGTCCTCACATCAATTAATGACTCCTACGTCCCCTTATGATACCTTACGACCCATTACGAAGCCTAACAGTACATCTTAGGGGTTGTAAGGTGTCTTAAGGGGTCCTAAGCCCCAATAATGGGTTATATAACCCCTTTATGACACCTTACGACCCATTATGAAGCCTAAGAGTACATCTTAGGGGTCGTAAGGTGTGTTAAGGGGTCGTAGAATCCATTTATGGCTCCTATAATCCCTTATGAAACCTTACAACCCCTTAGGAAGCCTAAGAGTACATCTTAGGGGTTGTAAGGGATCTTATGGTGTCATAAGACATAAAAATATGTTCTATGATACCTTCAGACACATTAATGTGAAATAAGAACTCTAATATGTATTCTTAGGGTTCCTAAGAGGTTGTAAGGTGTCTTAAGGGGTCCTAGGACCCATTAATGAGTCATATGACACCTTATGATACCTTACACCCCATCAGGAAGCCTAAGAGTACATCTTAGAGGCCGTAAGGTGTCTAAAGGGGTTGTAGGACCCATTAATGACTCATATAACTCCTTATAAACCCTTAAAACCCCTTAGGAAGCCTAAGAGTTCATCTTAGGGGTTTTAGGGTGTCTTAACGGGTCTTAGGACTCATTAATGGGTTCTACGACCCCTTATGGTACCTTACAACCCATTAGGAAGATTAAGAGTACATCTTACCAATGGTAAGGTGTTTTAAGGGGTCCTAAGACCCATCGATGGGTTGTACAACCCCTTATGAAACCTTACAACCCATTATGTGCCAAAAGATATGGAATGTAAGGTGAATGATAGGAATTACACCATTATGATTGTGAAGTGGCTCAAAATTTGCCGACTGCTCTGGAGTCAAGTGTCCCTCAAGGTGCACCAAGAAACAAAATTCATGATATTGCGGAGTCCATTTCTCAAATCTCACAAGGGGTGTCAAAAAGATGTCAAGTGCTATGAGACTGTGTGATGGAGGCCTACGATAAACTATCTCTGATTTTAAAGATTCGCTTCCATTCTTTTTGCCAACCCAATCTTGGTTGATGCAAAAACTTGCAATTTTGCATAGTTGAAAGTTGAAACATTGCATATCTTGAAAATTTCTCATCCTAGCATCAAACCGTCTATGCCAAGAACTCCAAAATGCTGGGTTAACCCTAGGAATGACCTTTTTATGGTCGTGAAGTGGCTCAAACGTTGCCAACCGCTCTAGAGCCAAGTGTCCCTCAAGGTACACCAAGCAACAAAATTGGTGATATTTAGGAGTTCATTTCTCCAATCTTGTGAGGGATATCAACAAATATTTAGGTTCTATGTGATTGCGTTATAGAGGCCAATGATAACCTATCTCAGATTTTGGAGATTCACTTCCATTTTTATTTGCTGACCGAATCTCGGTTGATGTAAAAAATTGCAATGTTGCGCAGTTGGAAGTTGAAATATTGCATATCATGAAAACCACTTGTCCTAGCATCAAACCACCTCTTCCAACAGCTTTGAAACCCCTTTTGACCACTAGGAATTACCTCATTATAGTCACAAAGTGTCTCGAACGTTCCTGACCACTCTAGAGCCAAGTGTCCCTCAAAGTGCACCAAACAACAAAATCAGCGATCTTCAAGAGTTCATTTCTTGGAGCTCGCAAGGAGTATCAATGAACCATCAAGTTTTATGGGACCATGTCATGGAGGCTTGCAATAACCTATCTTATATTTTTGATATTCGCTTGCTATTTCATTCTCTGACGCCATCTTGGTTGATGCAAAAACTTGCCATGTTGCGCACTTGAAAGATGAAACATTGTACATAATTAAAGCCGCTCATCCTGGCATCAAACTGTCTCTACCAAAAGATCCAAAATTCTAGTTTAATTCTAGGAATGAACCCTTTATGGTCATGAAGTGGCTTGAACATTTCTGACTTCTATGGAACCAAGTGTCCCTCAAGGTGCACCATGCAACAAAATCAGCTATCTTCAGGAGTCCATTTCTCAGAGCTCGTGAGGGGTATCGACAAACTGTTAGGTTCTATAGAACCATGTAATAGAGGCCTATGATAACCTATCATGAATTTTGAAGATTTGATTCCATTTTTATTTTCCTACCCACTCTTGGTTGATGCAAACATTTGCAATGTTGCACAGTTTGAAGCTGAAACATTGCATATCTTGAAAATCGCTCATCCTAGCATCGAACTGTCTCTTTCGAAAGCTCTAAAATGATGGGTGAATTCAAGGAATTACTCTTTTATTGTTTTGAAGTGGCTCAAAATTTTCCAACCGCTCTGGAGCCATGTGTCCCTCAAGCTACACTAAGCAACAAAATCGGTGATCTTCACAAGTTCATTTCTTGGAGCTCGTGAGTGGCATCGACAAACCGTTAGGTGCTATAGGACCATGTCATGGAGGCCTACGATATTGTATCTCAAATTTTGGAGATTCGATTCCATTTCAATTTGTGACCCAATCTCGGTTGATGCAAAAACTTGAAATGTTACGTAATTGAAAGCTGAAACATTGCATATCTTAAAAACCACTCATCTTGGCATAAAAAATTATCTACCAAAAGCTCTAGAATGATGGTTGAATGCTAGGAAAGATGCCCTTATAGTCGCAAAGTGGCTCAAACATTGTCAATCACTCTGGAGCCAAGTGTTCTTGAAGGTGTACAAAGAGACAAAATTGGTGATCTTTAGGAATCCATTTCTTGTAGCTTGTGAGAGGTATCAACTAACCATTAGGTGTTACAAGACCGTGTAATAGTGACCTATGATAAACTATCTCAAATTTTGAAAATTCTCTTCCATTTTTATTTTCTGACCCAATCTCAGCTGATGCAAAAACTTAAAATTTTACGCAATTGAAAGTTGAAACATTACATAGCTTGAAAACCACCCATCATGCCATTGAACTGTCTCTGCCAAAAAATCCATAATTCCAGGTGAATGCTAGGAATGAGCCCGTTACAGTTGCAAAGTGTCTCGAACATTTTTGACCTCTCTAGAGCCAAGTCTCCCTTAAGGTGCACCAAGAAACAAAATATGCAATCTTGAGTCTATTTCTAGAAGCTCACGATGGGTGTTGATGAATTTTCAGGGGCTACAAGACTGGTCATGGAGGCCTATGATAACCTATCAGGAATTTTTGAAATTTTCTTATGTTTTCATTTTACGACCTAATCTCGATTGATGCAAAAACTTGCAATGTTGCACACTTAGAAGATGAAACATTGCATATCTTGAAAACTGCTCATCCTAGCATCAAAATATCTCCAACATAACCTCCAAAATTTTGGGTGAATGCTAGTAATGACCCCGTTATGGTCACAAAGTGGTTTTAATGTTGCCGATCGCTCTGGAGCCAAGTGTCCCTCCAGGTGCACCAAACAACAAAATTGGCGATCTTGAGGAGTCCATTTCTAGGAGCTCACGAGGGGTATTGAAAAATTGTCAGGTGCCACAAGACCGTGTCATGAAGGTCTACGATAATCTATCACAGATTTTGGAGATTCACTTCCATCTTCATTTTCTGACCCAATCTCAGTTGATGCAAAAACTTGCAATATTGCATAGTTGAAAGCTGAGACATTGCATATGTTGAAAACCGCTCAACCCAATGTCAAACCATCTCTACTAACAGCTTGGGAGTGCCGATTTAACATTAGGAATGACTCTATTATGGTCATGAAGTGGCTCAAACATTGCCGACTTCTCTAGAGCCAAGTGTCCCTGAAGGTGCACCAAGCAACAAAATTGGTGATCTTTAAGAGCCCATTTCTCAAAGATCACGAGGGGTATCAATGATTCTTAAGGTGCTACAAGACTGTGTCACAAAGGCCTACAATAACCTATCACAGATTTTGGAGATTCGCTTCCATTTTCATTTGCTGATCTACTCTCGGTTGATGCAAAAACTTGCAATGTTGCACAGTTGAAAGATGAAACATTCATATCTTAAAAACAGCTCATCCTGGCATCAAATCATCTCTGCCAACAACTCCACAATGATAGGTGAACACTAGGAAAGATGCTATTACAGTCACAAAGTGGCTCAAACATTGCCGACCGCTCTGGAGCCAACTGTCCCTGAAGGTACACTAAGCAACAAAATTGATGATCTTTAGGAGTCAGTTTATCGAAGCTCATGAGGGGTATTGATGAGCTATTAGATGATATGGGACCACGTCATGGAGGCCTACAATAATTTATCTTGGAGTTTTGATATTCACTTAATTTTAGATTTGCCAACCCAATCTAAGTTGATGCAAAAACTTGCAATGTTGCGTAGTTGAAAGCCGAAACATTGCATATCTTGAAAACCGCTTGTCCTTGCATCGAATCATCTTTTCTAACACCTTCAATTTGACATGTAAATGCTAGGAATAAAATTTTTAGGCTTCACAATTCATTTGAAAATTTGGGACCATAATGTACTAGTGCAGCCCTTAACGTTCTTATAGTGCCCTAAATAGGTCTAGCAGTCAAAATGCTCCAATAGTACTAAAATTGGTTAGATTAATATGCTTGATCTTATATGAACTATTATAATTCATTAAGGTGTTGGAAAGGAAATTAAGATTCTAGGTTTATGAAATGAAACATGCATATTCTCATTAAGTATGAATCATTCAGTAACAATATACATAGATACACGTGCAAGTATAAATATAAGACATAAGCAATTTACAAAGCATAAGGCATCCACATAAACATAAAGTAGTCTATATCAATACACATGACACATGAATTTCATGCTTCAAATATAAGATATATATATTTGTAGAGCATGAAGAAAAATATATATGTCCAATAATGTCATAGAACAATAAATGTCCAATACAGTTAAATTGGCTTCGTGAAAGCCAAATGGATATAAAACATGTCACTTATACAATATACAAAAAATATGTCCAATAATGTCATATATGGCGTACAATGATTATCCCTAATCTAGTCATTTCCCCATAGGGAAAAAAACAAATCCCGAGCTGTCTTCGATTGTCGCATCAATGGAGATGCAGTACTCTTTCGAGTGCGCTCACTAGTCCTCTTGTCTAGACTTTTCTGCAGGTCGAGTTGATAAAATAAAAAGTATAAACATCAATAACTAATATACATCAGAGTTCAATTATACGATGACATAAATATAATATTTACTTACTGCTACCAAATAGTTGCTATGTACATGCATCAAAGGGGCACGCTGACGATCTGGAGTAATGAGTCCCTACAACAATGATCAAAATAATATTTTAAATACATGCATCAATATCATTAAAAATCTCAATACAAACTATTAAAATAATAATTCTAATTAATTAATCTCTTTCATACCTTGGTCAGTACTTCATAACTAACTATAGCTGTAGCTACACCATGACTCAAAGTATCGCGAACAATAGGAGGAGTCTCTGCTGTCAATAACTGAAAATAAAGCAACAAGAGTATTATGTAGTTATAAAGAATACTTATAATATTTTACAACCCCACTAACTAATAAATGGTACCTCTGTGAAGGTGCCACCACATCCTTTAGTATGCGGTGTTGATGTCGTAACTCCAGCATTAAACTAGTGTACATGTATGGTAATTTATAAGACAACCATTAATATAAGAATGTACCAATAGCTTATTAATTATAATGAATTATTACATATATAACTGTGGACTCAATGATGTTGTCACAAAGCTAGGTGAAGGAATGTGATCATTGCCATGACCACTTTGACTCTAGATTTTGATCATAATTTGTCTACTAATTTAGTTATTCATTCATTTATTAATTAAATATAATCAATTAAATCAAATCAACATACAAATAAACATACCTCAACAAAATATGAATGATACCCTTCGTTGTCTAATGTCAACGTCGATGGTCCAACAGTGAACTAATGTACATGCACAATAAGTTATGAGACAAACACCCATATAATTATAGAATGATCAAATGTATTAGTTAAAATGTTTTATTTGATACATACTTGTGGAACTAATGATGTAGTGTATAAGGAGTCTGGGGGATCATTGTCGGTTCAACCGACACTCTTTCCCTAAAGTTTCATTATAATCAATAGATATTAATTTAATTATTCATTCATTTAAAAATGAAATATGATCAAATAAATTCATTGAACTTGAAAATATTTACCTATGTATCAATGCTAAATGTTGTATTGAGAAAATCATCAGCCATCATTCCATCATCCTCTTCCTCTTTGTGGGTAGTACCAAATGTGCATAGGGATCCACAAGAGCAAAAAAATGACCCCTCATAGATCGACCATAGTGACCCTCAACTAGAGGAGTGGCGCACTGAATGAGAGTCTGTGTCAGAGCACTAATCGTGCCTAGTGTGTCCACCTCCACATGTTCCTTCACATTGGAAGGAATACTAACATGATCCATCTATGGCTTGCCACTGGGCAACCTAGGTGCATTAGGATCACAACAAGCCATAGGTCTATCAAATGATGACCCCCCACCTCTACCTTGAGACTCTAGAAAGTCAAAATAATTTGGCACCTCCTTCGGGACAAAATCACAATAGAGTTTCCTAAGGAAATAGATAGGAACCTCATGATTGTTACAGGGAGGGGAATCAAAGACCATCCACCATTTGTCCCAAAAGTTTGTTTTTATATCTTCATTCAAGCACCAATGAATTGGGAACTTCTTTGTTGTAGTTTTAAGAGTTTCAGTTTCCCCTAGAATTTTAAAGAGTTTGCAAATGTCATCTTTTGTGATTTGTTTATTTTATGCCCTCATATGATAATTTATTTGCATAATATTTTTTTTCTTCTCTTTTGTCATGCCGTAAATTAAGTTTCCCACCAACTGAACCTACGTGGGTCAAGATTAATTCTAATGATTTTAAAAGTGTTTCCCTTCCATGATTTGTATCAATAGAATATTTCAACCTCCTGATTAAAGAATTTTTTTTCTATTTGCCCTCTTTCTATTTGGTTAATCAAATTTTCATGTGTTCTAGGAGGAGGTTTCTCAATTGGTAGAGGTGGTTGGGGTTCATTTTGTTGATTATTTTGAACATTCATTTCTTCATGGGGAGAAGATGGAGGTTTTGGTTGAGGGTTTTCTTTGGGTAGATCATTCCTTCCTGGCAATTAAACCAAAATCTATTTTAAAAGTCTAATTAAACACAAAATTTAAGAAAAGAAACTTTGACAATTAAATTTGATTTAAAACTGAAAATTAAACTTAAATTTCAATACAAATAAGAGAAATGGGCTATAGAATCACTTACCTCTTCTTCCGGTTTGATCTTGATGATATTTTGGAGCCATTATTTGCTTCGATTTGATGAAGAAAATACCTAAAATTTATTGCGTATGCTCTCTATTTTTTGTCTGTTTGCTAAGTCATGATTTTGAAGGAGAAAATAAGCCACTTTGGTGGCTGCCCAAACTTTATTTAAAACCTAATAGCGCGTGCATACTATAGTATGAACACACTATGGTTTGAATTTCCCCAGCCTAAGGCATGGGCAATCCAAGCCTTTGCATGTGCATTCTATAGCATGTATGTGCTATAGCCCACATGTGCTATGTGCTTTTGGGGACCAAAAAAGGATTTGTCACCTTTTTGGTCCCCTATCATCATGCATATACCCATTAAGTGCAATACCAAATCCCAAACCTATCTCCAAAATGAGCCTTCACAAGATATGCATTCTTCAAATTTGTTAGCATTAGAAAGGAAACCAAAATAGAAAAACAAAAATACCAAAAATGCTTCTCAGGATGAAGACCATCTCAAAGAGAGAAGTTGACTTGTGATGATGGAAGTTCCTCCATCCTCTGATGCCACCAACCTCTAGATGTGAAATAGACTGCAAATAAATTTGTTCATGAACACCATACATGTCAAACTGTTTACTCCACTTCCATCCAATATAGTCCACTCGATGATCCTAATTGGCCTCCAAAAGATCCCATCACCCCTACAAAAGTTAACAATGATCCCTCGACATATGAAATTAGTTCATCCACTTTCATTTAGGTCAATATAGTTAATGACCATATAACACCTTACATACCTCCTCAACCTCAAAATAGACGTGTATCTTTCTATCAAAGTAACAAGTATCCCTTTTCTAAGAAGGTCTGCTAAAGCATGACCTATTAAGAAAAAGGGTTGGGCATGCATGAACAAGGCATATTTTAACCCATTTATATAATAGAAACCCCCCAAAATTATGGCCTTGGCTACATGACTCACACTCAAGATGTTGGTACCATTCATAGATCCTACATTCCTCCATCTTAACCCAAAAATACATTAAAGCCTTCAAATCTTCTATACATCTTAGGTCCGTATATTCCTCCATCCTCTACCTCACATTCCACTTATCCTTTCCTAAATCAAGATAAAAAATGGAAAACATCCATGAAAAAAATTTCACCACCCATCTACATGAACCCTCTATATACTTCATATCCATCCATGAACCCCAATATGTTTGGAAGAAATTTGGAAGCTAAAAATAAAAATCATAAGTTCAAGAATCCACATGCATTCAAGGATCAACATGTCCAATCTAATCAAAATATAAAGAAAAATATGATCCCCACGAAAAAAGAAATATCTAAAAGGCCACAAAGGCGCATCAAACAAAAGTAAAAATCAAAGAAAATATGGGTTCCTAAATCCCTCATTGAATAAATGTGTTCTAAAGCATGACACAAAAAATACAAATCAAAGAAAATGTGGATTCCGAAGTTTCTCATAAAAGACTTGCATACCAAGGAAAAATCAAAATTGGCATTCAAGCTTCCAAAGGCTTCCTCCAACCCTCCATCCAAACATATTCCACCATATCCTTCCAAATCTATGTTGGTTCCTTATGTTCCAACATCCATATCCCTTCCCTATCTGAATACTAAACTCCAAAGTCCACTTTTCCTCCAGCATTCATCTTTGCTCCATTAGTCCACCACCCCTCAAGGTGTGTACCAATTATCTGATTTTGACAATATTTCTCACCACCCATACAAAAATATTCAAATGCCCCATCCATTATCTCCCTCCTATTTTCCATCCTTTCATTCCTCTTATCTAATTGTATGCATAAAGCATTACCCTAGTCCATTTTCATTCATTTCATCACCCTTTTCCATCACCATAGTAACATCTTTGAGAATACCTTTAATAGCCATGGTCTATTATAGAACACGTTTCAAGGTTAGAATCTGATGAACAAGATGTTTGTGTCCTTCCTCTATGTCCTATCATGAGTTCATTCTCTTCCAAAATGTCAAGAAATAAAGAAACCAAAAACAGAGAAAAATAATAGTGAGGACAAATATCCATCCACTTGTACCATAATTAGAAACCTTAAAAATAATCACTTTGGGAAAGTACCATGATAAAAACCTGGCAAACATACATCATGTGTAATTTATGAACATCTTGCATTCTACACTTGGGGGAAAGTTTCATCTGTATTATCCTATCATACCCCTATAATTTAATTCATTATCCTTTTGTTCCGCATATTCATTATCCTACCATGCATCCATGTTCCTCTTTATACATCTTTTAACCTTGACATCCTATCAAGAATCCTATCTACTTCATCTTATACACATTCCTTTTTCTTCATGTTATCCATATCCCTTACCTTATCAACATCCTTTCATCCATCTTGCTTTCCTTATTGTAACCTTCATTACATATCTCTTATCTTGTCCATTCTTGATCTTGTTTTTCCTATCATTGTCCTATCCAAAACCCTCTCTTGGTCTTGCTAGAAATAAGGACATACAATGTAAAACATTTTTGTAAGATCCTCTTCACATTTCTACTCCTATGAACCACGAGCCAATTAATGCATTATTTCATTACCTTATCTTGTCATGTCCACTCCCTTGGCCTGTAAAAAAGGAACACATTTTCCTCTCAACGAATAGTCCTTGGGAATCAAAGTATCCCAATACCATTATATATTTTCCATTATTCCTCCTCTATACAGTATCACTCCATCATCCTATTTGTTTATTCATAATGTCCCTACCTTGGTAGACACCGTGGACAAAAAATACATCTTCTTCAAGCATTAATTCGTCAAAAAAATGCAAAATAAAATAAAAAGTGTCGTGAAGAAATCCTAAAAATTGCATAATATCCTGAAAAAATCTAAAAAAAATAAAAAATCATAAAATGTCTTGAAAAACAACCCCAAAAAATCAAAACACATAAAAATCCTTGCAATAAAATCATCTCTGTCACAACAAGTAGAAATTGATATCAAACATCAAATCAAGAATCAAAATAATGAGCTTCATAAATCAATAATAGATGCATAAGAATTGTCTTTTCAACAATCAAATTGGTCGTATCTCATCAATCAATAAATATCTTAGACATCAATGTATACACTCAAAACCACATATATCAGTTTTATACGAGCAGTCCATTTTTGAAACCAAACACATCCACATCAAACATCAACATCAATCCAAACAATGATTAGTAAGGTTGTTGACAAAGTCAGTCATGTTAGTTTGTTGTCAATTTATCTTTTACGATTGTGTTCCTATGCTCGTCAAGGATACCACTAAGTGGTGAGAGTGGCCAGGATGGATCATAATTTTGTTTTCTTTGTTTTCTGTTTGTGGATTGTTCCAATGAAGTTCTAGGGAAACAATGTTTGGGGTGCTTGTGATAAGAGGCTTCACATCCACATATAGTATCTAATTGTAGAGCATATTTTAATACATAATTTTATTATGATACACCACACATATCTTGATTCCAAGCGTACGAACCATAGAATGGGGTGAAACATTCCTTGTTTTCTATCTTCTTGTTGAAACAAAGATCGTAGTAGTGTTTAGATGGTCAATATCTGGGTGCTTTCACATCTCTTTCTTTTGAAATAAGGTACGATGATGATATTCTTGAATTTTTTTTGCAGCGACTCATATCAATCACCTGTTTAATCTTGATTGCAATTAATTGAGTCTTCACTTCTTATTAATTCATTCTTCTCACTAACATTTCTTGTATCATCCAAATCGAATAGGAAAATTAGTCAATTATCCAATTGATCAGATCATTCTGTTGGTCAATCAATTAATCAATCATCAATTGTCTTATACAAGATTTGTATTTCCTAAAACCGGAAGTTGTGACTTGTCTTATACATGATAGGTCTTTCCTAAAACAAGACATGATTATTATCAACAATCTCTATGTCCAATATTAATTCAATAATCATCATCTACTATCATTTCTTCACTTCTTACTAACCATTCTTCTTTTTCATCATATTTTATCCTGTCATCTAACATTCATCTTCTTTCGAGAGATCATTTATGACTTTTTTGCACAAAAAATCTCTCAAGGGGGCGTCAAATCCACCTACTATTATCGAGGCAAGTTGGGGCATGATTGAAATCAGACATTCTTTGACACAACATGACAAATCACATTGTATCAAAGAGGGGCAAATGAAGACACCCAAAATTGGCCAATCTTGTGAATTTGAATTAATCACTAATTATTCTTCTATTAATTAAATGATTCCTTAATTATTTAATTAATAATACTAATTATTCTATAACATGATCTTATCATCATATAATCATTTCCTTAATATTAATTAAATAATTAATATTATTTCATTAATTAACTAATTATTTCCTTTAAATATCCAAAACTGATCTAATTTCATTCAAATTCATATTTCATTTAATTTCCAACTAATTTTAGAAAATTTGAAATTAATTTCATATTCCTCCAAAATTCAATTTAATTCTCTAAAATCTTAAAAAAAAACTAAAAATTTAGGTTTATGAGATATTCAAAATTCAAAAAATTCAAAAATCTCTCATAAATCAAAAAAATCAAATTTAAATTTCTGGAGTTTCCTAAAAATAAAAAATCATTTCAAAATGCAAAAATCAATTCTTGTCTCAAATTTACATTTTGGAAACTAATATCTTCTAAAAATGAAAAATCTTCTCAATCTTTATCCCATCTCTTGCCTCCTAAATGAAATCTCTTCTTTCGGGTTCAAATTGGAAATAAGTGTTCATTTCAGGATGGTTACCCAAAATCTCCTAATTCCTTATTATCTCAGCCATTCAATCTGATTTTCCTAATTCAATATCAACCGTTTGTCTAATCCTGAATATCTATATAAACCCCCTTCATTTTTATATGGAGGATCCCAATTTTGAATCCAAATTTTGAGAATCAATTTAGTTATGCAAGTTTCATTTATAGTGCAAAGAAGCAACAAAAGCATATATCAGTTTGACTTGATTTAATTTTTGAATAGTGTGTTTACATTTTGTTGTTCCGTAGGGTTTTTGTTTCATAGTTTCTTAGATTGAATTCAGTGCTACTAACATTCTATTTAGTCTTGTAGATATTTTCCCTATGTACAGAGGGAAGCTAACAAGACTTTTTCTCCTCTTCAACTTCTCTTGAATTTGGTTTGAATTTCTCACCTTGCTCATTTGTATCAGCAAGCTTGGGCTCTATCATCTTCCAAGAGTTTTTTTGGTTTCCTTAACAATTTCTTCTTTGTTATGCACTCCCTACCCCCTCGTTTTTTGGTGTTAACCTCTAATTTGGACCTAATCGCTAAGATTAATATTTTCTTCTAGATCTTGCTTCAAATTGAAGTGCTCACTTTGGATTATTTATGTAAATGTCGTTTCCTCATTGATAAGAGTTTCTTTTTATAATGTGAGGACTTTGAGACTTTTTTCTGCATTCTTCTTTAGTGTTCTTTTGTGAAGGAAGTCTAGTGTTCTATACTAGATTTTTGTGGTTTGAGTTGGGTTTTCCCCTTCCTCCGTCCATCTTATTTCTCAATGGGTGGCTCCTACTCTATTTTTCACTTGGTCTTTTACTCTCCTACATCTTTCTTGGGATATTTGGAAACAAATAAATAATAGGGCGTTTAATGTTTCCTCTTTACTTGTTAGAGGAGTTTTCTCTAAAGTTTGTAGAGATATCCTAGAAATTTTTTATTCAAGGGTCTCCAATTAAAAATCTTGTGCTAGTTGTGCTTTTTCTGTGAGTGATTATATTATTACATGTAATTAGAACCTTTATTTTGATAGATTTTTTCCCTATCAATTCTATTAATAACCGTAGAAATAATATTTCATGGGAAAGCCCTCCTCCTGGATGGGTCAAGGTTAATTTTGATGGGGCATTTCAAGGGAATCCTAAGCTGGCTGGGTGTAGGGTTGTGTTGATAAATGCATATAGTGGTTTTCTTTTAGTGGTGGTGCTATTCTTGGGAAGTTTTATTAATCACCTTATTGAAGCTATTCCTACCTACCATGGTTTATCTTTGGCTAAAAAATTGAATTGTACTCATGTTTGGATTTATAGCCTACCATCATTTACCATGGCCTATTAAAAACTAGATTAAGGATTCAAAGAATATCATTGGTTTATTCCAAAATGCAAGATATCTCATGTGTATCAAGATGGAAACTCAATAGATGATTACTTAGCCAACATATGGGTTAGGAGTGATAAACTTATTATGTGGTGAAATGGGGATCATCTCCTAGAGATAGTCCTAGAAATGATAGCTTATGAAAGACTACAAACATCGAACCCAAATTGGAAGGTGTTATGATTATAAAAAAAATGTAGCAAGGGGATGAGTGTGATTAATTTTAATGCTTTCTTCATGTTTTTTTCATGGTTTGTCTTCCTAAACACTGGTTTAAAACTACAAATGTGAGATTATTGCAATAGTAATAGCTTAACCATGAGTACTAATAAAGCGTACATTTAATTTAAACATGTCAATTATAAATATAATTAAAAAAATTCATTGTAGTTTAATGTGCACACCTTACATGTAACAATTTATAATTGCACGGGGTTTTATAGAGCTAACTAAACATTATAGATAGATAGTGACACTCTGAGGAAATTAAAGTAGCACAACATGAGTTAAGAAATAAAGATGAAGTTTACATAATACAAAGTATAAGTAATACAAATCTGTTGAACTCTCTACATGGTAGGTAAGATATTATGAGATTTGTCTTCAAATTGTTAGCAGGTGGTATAATTCAAACTTAAAATTGCTCGAGCAAATAAAATAATTGACAATTTAAAAGTGATGATTTTTATGGTATTTTCTATCTTGATATAACAACTTCAATGGCATTATGACTTTGTCGTATGGTGCTGCAAATAGATAACATATTTTTGGCCTTTATGCAAGTCTAATAAATTAGAGGTGGTGGAAGTCAGAGAAATCTGGTCCTCTTAAATTCGAGCACTTTCAAAAATAAAATTAAGCAATCCAAATTTACATTCCTGCTGTTCATGAAGATTGCATTACATATAGATCAAACAGAGAATAAGAAACTGGCTAAAAGAAGTGAGAATACAAACGAATATGCATTATAAGGACTACATTTTTTTGATTCTTTTTTTTATCTTGAGATTAGCTGAAAAGACCTTTTGAGAAAATCCAATGTGCGCTGTAAAGCCAGACTTCGTTCAATCAACGCTTATTTGAATACAAAATGTGCAATTACACACAAGGTGCGTAAACTGTTTGATAAAATGTCTCAATGAAATGTGATCTCAGGATATGTAGACTAGCTTATATATACCTATATATATAATACGCCGAGAGTAATCCTTCTCGAGTGCACCTATTTTTCATGTGGATTAAGGTTGATTAAAATAGGCACCTCAAGAAGGATTACTCTCGACGTATTATATATATATAGGTATATATAAGCAAGTAGTAGTCGTGGTGCAACATGGAAGACATTTTATGATTAATGGTTATGGTTAGAGTTAGGGTTAGAGTTAGGTTTAGGGTTAGGGTTATAATTAGGATTAGGGTCAGGGTTAGGGGTAAGGTTAGGGTTAGGGTTAGGGTTAGTGTTAATGTTATGGTTAGGATTATGGTTAGAGTGACTTTTTACAGTTGCAATGTATGGTTATGGGTTTGGAATAGGGTTACGATTAGAGTTAGCCTAATAGTTACGGTTAGAGTTAGGGTTAGGGTTATGCTTAGGGTTAGGGTTAGAGTTAGGATTATAGTTAGAGTTAGGGTTAGGGTTGGGGTTACAGTTAGAGTTAGGGTTAGTATTAGGGTTACAGTTATAGTTAGGGTTAGGGTAAGGGTTAGAGTTAGGGTTAGGGTTAGGGTTAGGCTTAGGGTTAGAGTTAGGATTATAGTTAAAGTTAGGGATAGGGTTAGGGTTAGTGTTAGGGTTACAATTAGAGCGAGGGTTAGTATTAGGGATAGGGTTATAGTTATAATTATAGTTAGGGTTAGGGGGTTAGAGTTAGGGTTAGTGTTAGTGTTAGGATAAGGTTGGGATTAGAGTTAGGGTTAGGGTTAGATTTAGGGTTAGGGTTAGGGTTAGAGTTGTTTTTATATTTAGGGTTAGGGTTAGAGCTAGTGTTAGAGTTAGGGTTAGAGTTAGTGTTAGGATAAGTTTGGGATTAGAGTTAGGGTTAGGGTTAGAGTTGTTTTTACAGTTAGGGTTAGGGTATTTTTTCACCATTGTAATGTATGGTTATAGGTTTGGGTTAGGGTTAGTATTAGAGTTAAGCTTACATTTAGGGTTAGAGTTAGGGTTAGGGTTAGGGTTAGGGTCTTTTTTATAGTTAGGGTTGGGTTTAGGGTTACAATTAAGGTTAGGGTTAGGGTTAGGGTATTTCTATAGTTAGCGTTAGGCTTAGGGTTATTTTTACTGTTAGGGTTAGGGTTAGAGATAGGGTTAGGGTGATTTTTATAGTTAGGTTAGGGTTAGGTTGATTTTTAAGGTTAGGGTTCAGGTTATGGTTAGGATATTTTTACAGTTATGGTTAGGGTTACAGTTAAGGTTAGGGTTAGGGTTATAGTTAGAGTTAGGGTTAGTATTAGGTTTAGGGTTAGAGTTATTATTAGGGTAATTTTTTAGAGTTAGGATGTATGGCTATGGGTTAGGGTTAGGGTTGGAGTTATGGTTAGGGTTATGATGTACATTTTAGGAATAGGGTGTATGTTGAGGGGTAGTATTCATATCATCTTAATGGTTAGATTAATGGTCAGGGTCAGGGTCAGGGTTAGGGTTATAATTAGGGTTAGGGTGATTTTTACAGTTAGGATGTATGATTATGGGTTATGGTTGTTTTACAATTAGGGTTAGGGTTAGGGTTATGGGTTTGGATTAGGGTTACAATTAGAGTTAGGCTTACATTTAGGGTTAGAGTTAGGGATATGGTTAAGGTGTTTTTTATAGTTAGGGGTAAGTTTAGGTTACAATTAGGGATAGGGATAGGGATAGGGATAGGGATAGGGATAGGACTAGGGTTGTTTTTATAGTTAGGTTAGGGTTAGGGTATTTTTACAAATAGGGTTATAGTTGGGGTGATTTTTAAGGTTAGGGTTACAGTTAGGGTTAGGGTAATTTTTATAGTTATGGTTAGGGTTATAGTTAAGGTTAGGTTTAGGGTTACAATTAGAGTTAGGGTGAGTATTAGGTTTAGGGTTAGAGTTACAGTTAGGGTGATTTTTTAGAGTTAGTATGTATGGCTATGGGTTAGGATTAGGGTTAGAGTTAGAGTTATGGTTAGGGTTATGATGTACAGTTTAGGAATAGGGTGTATGGTGAGGGGTATAATTTATTTAGAGAAATGGTCAGGGTTATGCTTATGATGAATATAATCATTGGGATTGTGTTAGTATTATGGTTAGGGATAGGATTTAATTATATTAAATCTTTTTATTAGGGTTAGGGTTTACATCATGGTTGGGATTATGGTCAGTATTATGGTTAGGACATGAATTTGTATTAGTGTTAGGGGTAGGATTAGGCTTTAAATTTAATATTATTGTTAGGATTAATGTTTATATCATGGTTAATATCATGATTAGAGTTAGGGTTTTCAATAGGGTTAGGGTTTACTTTTAGGATTAAGATTTTTAAAATAGGGTTTACATCATGGTTAGTGTTATTATTTGGGTTAGGATTAGCATTTAACATTATGATTATGGTTAGGTTTAATGTTTATATCATATTTATAATTATGGTTAAGATTAGGGCTATGATTATGGCTAGGGTTAGGTTAATGATAAGATTTTAGGTTTATGCCACCGTTAGGG
>MU223324.1:748548-765256 GCA_018584345.1 Thuja plicata
TTCAAGGTAGAAGCATCATAGCATGAAGACACCATAACTATGTACTGACCTATACCTTAAAGGAGCACAACATTAGTAGCAAGAGTAGTCAATAGACCAATGGTGTTATCACTATTTACATCTTTTAATAATGGAGGTACAAATAGAATATAACAAAGGGAATGGATATACACAGCAAAGAGATTTAACATTGTAAAAAAAGAAAATCATTCCAGTCATGAGTAAACATCATGATCAACTGTTGTAATAGCAAGATAGAAGGATGATATAACCATAGTTTTAATGACCAATCATCAACATATAGTGATGATATTAGAATTCAAGTCAGTTGTCATACATTTCAGAAGGAGTCTATCATTGTAAATAAAAAATGATGTTATCATTCTTGTGTTACTAATATTCATAAGAAACCGTGACAAGTTAGGTGAACACATACAGTGGAGGGTGCATTTGAAAGAACTAGTATTGGAGAGTTTGAGAGTAAATTGCTGATTTCAGGGTTTGAAGGGCTACTAGACAAGCCTAGAAGGGCTATAGTAGAAGAATGGTGAAAGATGAGTGGATAGGAGTGAATGGGAAGTTGTAACATGGAAAATATACCATGTTAAGATGATCTATAGTGTTGGGATCAAGGTGAGAGGTTTGGTTGGATTTTTTGTATGGTGGAGGCACTAGGTGCACTAGGTGTCCTAGGATGATGTTGGTGCTAGAAGCCAATTTTCAAAAGAAGATAAATATGCACTCTTCCACAGATCATCATCACAAACTCTTAAAACCTTTCCTTCTATTTTTCCTCCACATAGAAGGAAATCTATTTACGCAGGTCATCACCTTAGCCACCTAACGAAAAATTCAACTTGTTATCAAAGTCAAATCTGTGATAGACAAATGCCAGCTAGAGACTCATTCAAAGAATGGATTTTTAGAAGTTCAAGTTGAATGTGTAGAAAGTCAAGAATGGATTTTCAGTAGTTTAGAGAGTCAAGAATGGATTGTTAGTCAATCGGTTTTATCAGGTAGAGATTTCAGGCACACCTCTCAATGAGTATAAATAAAGACCCTGAGTCTTGGTATTTTGAACTGTAACAGATTAAAGATCGAATCCTATTGCCTCCTCCTCTTAATATCACTTCAAGGAAATGGAAACATATTACGATGGATTCTTCTATGACCTTGATCTTTACAGTAGAATCAATTCTTCACTGATAACTAGCCAGGATGTTTCACATAACAATGTTTGTGAAATGGGTATTTTGGAAGACATCCAATTCGAGCTTTCTCCTATTTATGATACTCCAAAATATTTCTTAGATTTGAGTTCAGACATTCAGTCAGTAAGCTCCCAAAATTGTATGTATGCACAGAACACCTTCATACCATACAGACAAACCAACCCAAACGCAAAAGTCACTTCATTAAAAACTGGCCAGAATCTGTACAAAAGATGTTTCACCCTTCTTGGCAAGATCCATGACAAGAGAACATTAACAAGGTAAATATCGAAGCCAAGTAACCCTAGAAAGGAAATATTGGGGGAGCGTATGATAGCCGAGTGGGGAAGGAGAATTAGACTTAAACAACATTTCTCAAATCTTCACTCTCTACTTAATTAAAAAGTTAGAGGCTCAAATAAACTATCTTTTCTTATATCAACACTCTAGCCATTTTTTTTTATAATGGTCGACAATGTATCAAAGCCATAAAAAACCAAAATGAATGATGTAATGAAATATGTCAGATGGAAAAAATGAGCACAAATGTCAACTCTACATAACTAGCTTTAACAAACTTTAGATCATAGAGGAGCAATTGAAGCACAAATCAAGAAAACTCTCGGAAGAGGGTATTCATACTATTCTATTATTTACCCATGTTAGTGGATTAATCATAGAGATAAATAAACTGAATGCACAAATCTAGATATTTATCAACACAGCTAATGAGAAAAGAATCTTTATATGGTTCTTGATGTTCACATTCAAGTACTCCCGCAAGCCAAAATTTGATGGGATACAAATTTTTAGCAATTCAAAGATGTTTATATAAGAATATTTTCCCTTCAAAGAAGTAAAAGGACACACATACTTTAAACATAATAGAAAATATTCATGTGGTGAGGATAAGACATTTTCAAAGGAGGGATGATATTAATTAGTAATTTAGTATATTAATTAACTCATCATTTACTCTTTGAACATTTAAAATGAAAAAATAACAATAGCATTTTTACTTAAAAATTTAATGGGACAGTTGATAATATCTAACCACACCATTAAAGAGAAAATATATGAGGCCTGATTTGGGAGGGATTAAGGTAAAACTAGGGCATGTATTTTTTTGTCTGATACCTAACTAACATGCATGGAATATTATGCTATATGTTCAAAGCATTCACGTACTGCTATTATACTCCTTGCAGGCCTTCTTAACCTCCATGTATATGACGAGCCTAAATGGAATGTAGTTCCCTTCAATGTAAGGACATGCATTTAAGTAGTGACTTTCACCTATTTATGTAGTTAGGGTATCACGACAGATTGGTGGGCAGTAAGTGCATTTGAGGAGCAATATTTCACAATTGGGATGGGAGTTATTTTGGTATTATATATTGGTTTTGATTTCTCTTCCAGAGGCAATTCTTTATTTTTGGTACTATAAGATGAACTTCAATTTTGCTTCCAGAGGCAACCCAGGGCCTTCTGGAGTAGGTGTTGTTATCCGTAATTATGAGGGTCATATTATTAAAGAAGTTTTTAAGCAACTTCCTCCTGATAGTAATAATGTGTGTGAATTTGAAGCATTGCTTTTAGGCCTAGTACATGCACTATATTTGAATGCTTCTAACCTCCTGATTGATGGGGATTCCTTGGTTTTCTATAATTTTTTTTAAAATGGGTCCTCGGATTGTTGGAAGTTACAGTACAGATTAAATGTTGTTATGAGTATATTACAAAAGTTTCCATGTTTTGAAATTATGCATTGATTCAGAGAGGCCAATAAAATTGCAGACTTCTTGGATAATAAAGCTATAGATAAAGCACTTCTAGAACAAGAAGTGCATGATAATCTTCTAAATCATTTAGTATAATCTTCCCCTTTCAGCATGTGGGATCAGCTGGCATGATGCTACTCCTGTTGTCACTATATGTCATTTTCATTTTCCCTTACATCTTGCCATTGTGGATTTCATTGATCATCATTTCTCTATGATTTTGACAAGTAGTGCAATAGTGCTTAACATCCTTCTTGTTCACAACTTGTAACATAATTCCAACATAGCCCTAGAAGGGGAGGATCCGACATAGGAAGAAACAATTGCCAGTGCTGGAGGGGCAGAAAAAACCTCCATCTCCATCCACCACAATTCTCACAATCATGGCCCCAAATCCCACTATATAAAAAGTGCCCCGAGCATATAGGGAGCATGTTCTACCATCACCTCTAATAGAATTTGTACCTATGTATATTAGCACAAGAGAAGATACCAAAATCACCACCACTACCAACACTATTTGTAGTTGAAATAACTTTTTTATCTCCACCAAGATGGATATAGGCCCATTAGAAACCAAAAAGAACAACAATAACCCAAACAAAACCTCTCCTCACAACAAATAAAAGCATACAATAAACCTCCAAAATCTACTCAATACAACCAAAACCAAAAGCACAAAGGCTTCTCATGCTAGAAACTTCAAGGGTCCAAAGCCCCGTCAACCTAAGACTAGAAAGAGAAGAGATAATTTAATCATGGAAACCCCTCAAAGAAATAGGGGTCCCAATTAGCCATAGATACAGATTATCAAAAAAACCAAGATCCATACTCGGACTCTCACAACTAGGAAACCTCAACAACCAGGGAACACATGCTACAAAAGAACAAACCACATCAACTAGTAGGGGATCCCACACCACTGACTACTCAAAGGATCTCTTCTAGATTACACATCCCTCAGCAAGGTCAAAGGGTAGAATCTCAAGGAAACCATCCAATAAGTAATCACACATGATAAACACAAAAAATCAAAAAATTACCAAACCTAGATAGAAAAAAACACTAGTAAGGAGAGAATCACCAACCACAAAAATAACCTAAAATAAGGACTTTCTAACCTCTTAGGATTGTGGAATCAACAATGTAGCCTAGGATACAGGAACAACAACATGTGTGTAGCTCTTATTGAGCACAAGCTCCTCGACCATAGGGAAACAAACCATATTCATCCACACCATTAGTAAGTCAATAGTATAACATCTGAAACAACAAGGAATAAACTAAATTTTACCATCCTCAAGCTGTTAAAGTAGAGAATGTTTGTAGTAAAAAAAAAAAATAGGACATGCAAGCCTAAACATTAGAAAATACTCGACCTCAGCTCCTAGAGAAGACATCTGATTCTTTAATGTGAAAAAAGGTCAATGAGAAATTAAAGCAAAAAACACTAACACCGTCAAGCATCTATAGTGAAAAACCATATAATTCAATGTATATATTGAAATTGATAATAAGATCCTGAATGTGCAGGTTCCAAGAAGTTTTTTCAATCCCTCAATGAGGCATTTAAAATGACACCAACCATTGCAAAATTCATTGGCATCTGACCTTCAATAGATAGGTTCAAAGCTTTAGTGTTGAGATTAAAGTATGAGATTTTTACCATTCTTCCTAGAAAAGCAATTACTTTTATTTTACCTTTTTGGATAGATTACTAGGGTATTTTCAATGAGTTTTGTTGGCTAGAAAACATGTTCCTCCAATAATAAAAAAGACTTGAACAAAAACCCATGGCCATGGATATTGTCAACAAGTGTAATAGGAAGGACATAGACAATGGCTTGGCTGGTGGAATGCTTGTGAGCTGGTAAAGTCACCTTCATATTAGGTTTTTCTAGGCCAAGGAGGGTGTTCCTTGAGGTCTTTACAATAGGATATAGTTAATTAATAAACATTTAGATAAAATGCTCTAGCATCCATACTCACAATGCTATGGATCCCTAAGAATGATACTAAATTTATGTCAGCATTGATTGCAATCAGACCTAGAAGAGTTCTAACAAGTGGATAATAACTGACTCTTACCATACATCAAAATAAAATGGTTTATTCCTTAATAAATGAATCCACTTAACATTGCATACACATGGGTAAGAGGGACAACATACCTGTGTGATCCATAAATGGTTTATTAGCTATAGGGAAACATAAAATACATTTTAACTTGTATAAGTAGATCATAAAAGCATGGTCGAATATAAAAAACTACCCTAAAGGAAACATGAATTAATTAGAAGATGTATTCCCATTGGGTAACAAAGTAACTACTTGTAAGGAGCATGAAAATAGGTTTGTAAATAAGAAATGAAATAGTGATTGTCTATGCACAACCTCAAAGGATAAGGAAACTTGTAAATGAACATACTAAGTTATCCCTTACAAACCATAAATAACCCACATATAACAAAGACCATAGAAAGATATTTTTTAATGCATTATAACATAGACACATTTTTATCCTTGTATAGGGTAGCTTGACTAGGGGCCTTAAACTTACCTCTGGTGCAAGTATCAGACATATTTCTCAAGGCTATAAGATTTATGACACCTAAAAGTTCCTCCCTACTAGACATCAGTGGCATACTGCCCGTGACAAAGCATCACTTTCTTTATGCTAGGGTTTCGGCATATTACGGTGTATGTTCTCATTATGGCGTATGTTCTCATATTGACTAATATCAATCAGGCCATCTTAGGGTATACGCCTCTAGTCATGTAATATGCTCTTAACCAAAGGCTAAAATACAAGACATATATTGGAATTGATAATAAGATCATGAATGTATAGGTTCTAGATAGTTTGTTCAATCCCTTAATGAGGCATTTAAAAAGACACCAACCATTGCAAAATTCATTGGCATCTAACCTTCAATAGATAGGGTCAAAGCTTTAGTGAGACAACAGTGGCATACTTCCCGTTACAAAGCATCACTTTCTTTATGCTAGGGTTGAACTGCAGATTACAACATATACAAGACATACAAGACATACCTCAAATAGTGAGTACGGTGTATGTTCTCATTACTTTCTTTATACAAGACATACCTCAAATGGTGAGTACGTGGTAGCAGCTTGTTGATGAGTACACGGTGGCTATACCCTAAACATGAAGGAAACTAGCTGAATGAATTGCAAACTGGCCCGGAGGTGTGATGAATGAGCTATTGGATTCTTCAGTTGTGACTATTAGCTGGATTCAATACAAGAAGAGCCCTCTTCATGTGCAGAATGGTATAGCTTCCTTCCGCTCGCATGCATCTCGATCACAAATGAGCCTTTCTTTTTCTTTTTTTTGTTTGTTTATAATCAAGAGGGTGTCACAATTATGATAGTATCGTCGCTATTGCAACAACGTCGGGGGCACTTGAAAAAAAAAATACAAAAATCATACACAAATGGTAGCACCGTCGCAAATTGGCATCAAAATTTGACCCCAAATGTTGGAGTGCAAGTACAGGAAAACCATTATTTTAAGAGAAATTTTGTCATCCTAATGAATAATGACCCTATAATCTATTTTTTTCATATTAAGCAACTGTGGCATTCTGAGGAATCTGTATGCATTTCCATATTTTTCATGCATGCCTAGAAATGTGTTTGCTTATACATTTTGCATAACTAATGTAATATGACTATTACAGTCAATTTTTTGATCAACCAATTTCTACGATATTATTTTATTGCTTTTATGTCGTGTTAGGACTAATTTCTTTTATGCTATCTTACATAAACTTGTAAGATCAATGTCTCAAAGCTTGTGAATTGCAAAAACTAATGATGATTTTATCTAGAAATCCCCAGAAAAGGGACTAAAACATTTAGATCATTACTCAAATGGCAACTAAAATTTAAGCCATTTATGTAAATTAAAGGAATTGGTATGTTGTGATGTATGTGCCTCTTGATAGATCCACAATTCAAACCCAAAGTAATAGTTACACTCTTCTGTGATACAAAACCAAAGGGAAACTTTTATGGAATTCGCTTTACATCAACTCATCATGATTTAAGAGAAAAACATATGTTCTCAATCTTTGTTTGCATGAATAATCTCTACGTAGCAAAGGAATCGATGCTTAATATCTCAAACATTTATTCTAAGTGCATATTTTATAGTTTCTTCTTTGTCTATTCATGCATGATCACAATGATTTCATAACAAAACAATACATATTTCCCATATTTTCTAAGTTATTCTTGGCAGATTTCATTCTAATACAAGGTCACGATAGATAGTAAAGTTAAGGCCAACAAAGTTTGAATTCGACTTAGAATAACCTTTTCTCTCTATCACTAGTATAGCAAAGAAGTGGGACCCAACATTAGGAGTAGAATTTTGTATCTTCTCAATACCCTTGACTAAGCAATTCCTACGCCAAAAATGAACGTTTATCCGTAAATTATAATTTCAACCTTGATGCCAATAAAAGGGCTTGGGTTAAGAAAGTTGATCCAAAAGTGAGTTATCATTTTTTTTGAAGCCTTGTGAGTTATCATGTTCTTTGAAGCCTTGCGGAGTTGTTCCATTTTTCCTTTAATTTCTCTATTATACATGTTTCTTATATTTATTTTGATTGTTTTGGTAAATCAATGTTATCAGTAGAGATTAGTCTTGAACTGATTCTTAATTTTTATTTTATAGGACAGGGAATAGTCATTAATCAATGTTTAATATTGTGCACATTGTAAGGAAATGTTAACCTACGGAGTGGGAAATACTCTCTAGTATAAGCTTTTGATGAGGTTAGTGGTTAGCTTAAACCTGTTTAGCAAAGAGTAGTTCAAGTAACTTTTTTAGTGGCTCATGTTTCACGAGCCACTACTCATGAATTGTGAGTCAACGAGTTTGAGTAAAAAATTTCATAGTTGAATCCTGATAGCAATCATGATTTGACTTGTTGTGGTAAATATCTCCTACTTATCAATTGATAAGCATAAGGGGATTTTTAATGAATGGTTTATTAGGCAGAACACTCGCTGAAAGTTTTCCAAATGGGGGTGCAAGAAAAGTGGGCATAACCATGGAGGAAACTTTATAGTTAAGCACACTTCAGCTAGAGTACTATTGGGATGGGTGGCCTCTCAAGAATTCTTCATGCTTCACCTCTGTGAGTGTCACCTAGATGCAACGAGTGCTAAGTGTTTTGTTCATTCTCATGAGAATCAAGTTCTTGTGAGCCACTACTCATAAAGCATGAGTCAATGAGTTTGACTCAAAAACTATACAATTGAATCCTAATAACAATATCACAATATCACAACAGGTGCTAAAGGTTTTGCAAATGAGGTTACAAGAAAAATGGGCTTGACTATGGAGGAAACTCCATAGTTAAGAATGCTATAGTTGAAGTAGTACTGGGATGGGTGACCTCGTGGGAAGTCCCAGTGCTTCATCTCTATGACCATCACCTAGATGCAATAAGTGCTAAGTTTTCTACTCATTCTCAGGAGAGATGGGTTCTTGTGAGCCACTAATCATGAAACATGAGTCCATGAGATTGACTCAAAAACTACATAGTTGAATATTGATGCAATATCACAATTTTACTCTCTATAGAAAATATCTCCTACTTATAAGTTGATAAGTTGAAGGGGATTTCTAATGCATTGTTCATTAGGCATAACACTTCCTGAGGGTTTTACAAATGGGGTTTCAATAAAAGTGGTCTTAATCTGGGAAGAAACTTCATAGTTATGTGTTCTTGAGCTGGAGTAGTACTGGGATGGGTGACATCCCAAGAAGTCCCTATGCTTAACCTCTGTGAGAATCACTTAGATGCAATGGGTGCTAAGTGTTTTATTCATTCTCTTGAGAGATGGGTTCTTATGAGCCACTAATAATGAAACATGACTTAATGAGTTTGACTCAAAATCTACAAAGTTGAATCCTGATAGCAATATCAAAATTTGACTTTCTATGGAAAATATCTCCTGCTTATCAATTGATAAGCTTAAGAGGCTTTCGAATGAATGGTTAATAAGGTACAATTTTTTTTTAAGGTCATGTAAATGGGTTATCAATCAAAGTGAGCTTAACCCTGGAGGAAACTCCATAGTTAAGAATCTATGAGCTAGAGTAGTACTGGGATGGTTGACCTCCGAAGAAGTCCTTATGCTTCACCTTTCTGAGAATCACCTAGATGAAATGAGTGCTAACTATTTTGTTCATTCTCATGGGAGATGGGTTCTTGTCAACCACTACACATGAAACATGTGTTAATAAGTTTGACTCAAAAACTAAGCAATTGTATCCTGATAGCAATATCATAATTTAACTTGATCAGGAAAATATCTCCTACTTATAAATTCATAAGCTTAAGGGGCTTTCAAATTAATGGTTCATAAGGTACAATTCTTGTTGAAGGTCTTGTAAATGGGGTTGCAAGAAAAGTGAGCTTAACCATGGAGGAAACTTTGTAGTTAAGCATGTTTGAGCTAGAGTAGCATTGGGATGGTTGACCTCCGAAGAAATCCTTATGCTTCACCTTTATGAGAATCAACTATATGCAATGAGTTCTAATTATTTCGTTCATTCTCGTGGGAGATGGGCTCTTGTGAACCACTACACATAAAACATATGTTAATGAGTTTGACTCAAAAACTAAGTAATTGAACCCTGGTAGCAATATCATAATTTGACTTGATAAGGAAAATAGTCCTACTTATCAATTTATAATCTTAAGGGGCTTTCAAATGAATGTTTCATAAGGCACAACACTTGTTGAAGATTTTGCAAGTGGGGTTGCAAGAAAAGTGGGCTTAATTATGGAGGAAACTCTGTAGTTAAGAGCCTTTGACCTGGAGTAGTACTAGGATGAGTGGCCTCCCAAGAAGTCCAGGTGTTATTCAAATCTATGTGCATCACCAAGATGCAATGAGTTCTAACTATTCTATTCATTCTCATGAGAGACGGGTTCTTGTGACCCACTACTCATGAAACACGAATCAATGATTTCGACTCAAAAAGTACACAGTTCTGATTGAAATATCACAATTTGACTTGGTGTGGATAATATCTCCTACTTATCAATTCATAATCTTAAGAGGCTGAATAGTTCATAAGGCACAACACTTGCTGAAGGTTAAATGCAAATGGAGTAGCTGCAAGAAAAGTGGGCTTAACCATGGAGGAAAATCCATAGTTAAGCACACTCAAGGTGGAGTAGAATTGGGATTTGTGACCTCCCACGAAGTCCTAGTGCTTCACCTCTACGAGCATCACCTAGATGCAATGAGTGATAAGTGTTCCAATTATTCTCTTGATAGATTGGCTTTTGTGAGCCACTACTCATGAAACATGAGTCAATGAGTTTGACCAAAAAAACTACACAGTTTAATCCTGACAGCAATATGACAATTTGACTTGTAGAAATATCTCATACTTATCAATTGACAAGCTTAAGGGGCTTTGGAATGAATGGTTCATAAGACAAAAAACTTGGTGAAGGTTTTCAAAATTGGGTTACAAGAAAAGTGGTCTTAACTATGGAGGAAACTTTGTAAATAAGTGTGCTTGAGTTGGAGTAGTATTGAGATGAGTGACCTCCCGAGAAGTCTTTGTGCTTCACTTCTGTTAGCATCACCTAGATGCAATGAGTGTTATGTGTTTTATTCATTCTTGTGAGAGATGGGTTTTTCTAAGGCACTATTCATGAATTATGAGTCAATGAGTTTAAATTAAAAACTACATAGTTGAATCCTGATAGCAATATCAGAATTTGACTTGTAGAAAATATCCCCTACTTATCAGCTATTAGGTGTTGTTTTTGTTTATTTTGCACTGTTCGGGGATTTTTGCTTACTTTTGATTGTAATGGCCCAATGTAGGGGTTGTTATGTTCTTTCTTAATGTCTACTTTGCTATATAATGGGATTAGAGCCCTCTCACTACTAACTTAATAAAAAATAAAAAAAAAAATTGTGTAAAATACACAATCGATAGGACCAAAGATTTAAAAATATAAAGACCTTGTTGAGGAAGTGTATACAAATCTTAAATTGACATTTTAATAGATAAAACTATAATTAGTGTATGTTAATGTGAATCTAAAATTATTATTTTAAATACAAAAATATATATGATAAGCAATTTGTTCCAATATCTTTTATTAGTATTTATCCTTTTTTTTGGAAACACTAAAAATGAAAGATTAATAATAAAAAACTATTAAAAGATATTGTTATAAAAGGAAGATAATAATAAAATATAGATTCACATTATTTTTCTTAGTAATAATATTTAAATATACTTAATTTTTAATTTTTTAAGCAATGCAAAATCATTACAATCTTATTTGTAAGTATTAAAAAGATTTTATTGTTTTTTTAGGCAAAAGTGACAGAGCACTATAATTTTATTTAAATAAACCTTATTCGGGAGCTCATGGGGGAGCTCTCGAAACAAGTTTATAGATCATGACAAGTGTCTTCTGTCATAGGCTAGGTAGGACGTTGATATTTAGATTTGTAATTTGAGCTTACAGGGTGGAGATTCTAATTTGATCTTATAGAGTGGAGCTTACAGAGTGGAGATTTCTATATCGATAATTTTATTAGTATTTATCTTCTTTTTTAATAATTATAGATTTTCTTTTTTGAAACATTAAAAAGGGTAAATTATCCTAACAAAAGAATATAATATTTTAAGATATTCTTATGGAAATAAGAAATAATAAAATATAATTTTTTATTTTATGCACATTATTTTTCTTAGTAAAAATATTTAAATATGTATATGATTTCTAATTTTTGAAACAATACAAAATCATTACAATTGTTTCTGATCGGTAAAATATGTTTGGGAGTTTTTCCTGCGAGAAAGTGGATTTGAAAATGGTTTAACAGAAAACTAAGGTCGTTTTGAAATATGAGATAGGTTTAGCAGGCAATTATGGACATTAAAGTCAACAATATAAAGCCTACCGGCTAATTAATTAATAAAATAATTATAATTCACAAATTTTCATTAACATCTCTTTCAAAGGAATTGAAACATGGAGGGGTTTTGATAAAGTGCTACATGTACAATCTAGAACTTGCACGTACTCAATTCATGTTATAAGTTAACGTGAAGTGTTTAGTTGTACATCAATATTAGTTATTATTTGCATTTTAATTGATGTTTAATGAATACTAAAACATTATTGACATATTTTAATAATAAAAACAAGTTTAAAGTGTAGAACATTGATTTTTTAGTGGTCATATTGAGAGTGCATGTACTTTACTAGGGTTTAGTTTTTTGTTCCATAGCATTGTCTATCTGAGTCTTGCATCTTGCATTTTCATAGCACATTGACTTTGGGATTTTAGGCTTATTTAATGGCTCCAACAAATTTAAGTCTTACAGATGATGCCAACCTTGGAGTTTTCTAAACAGACGATCATGGAACCTTTGAACAAATGACCTTGCCAATTCATTCTGAAGGTGTTTCTTGAGGTATGACCTCTAGTACCTCTAATGTTGTTTTTCCTTTGTAAGATTTTGATAGTGCCTATATCTAGATAGAAAATAATACTTTGATAATGTAACCTTCTAAATTTTAAGCACCTATGTGATGTATAATTTCATGATTTCTCAACACCTACCTTAGTGTGTTCTCATTATAGATTGCATAATATGAATTCATAAATACACTTAATGAACTCCTAAATTTGAATATGGGTCCTCTATTCCCTTCAATATTGCTCAAAATCAAGGTAAGTCCTTGTTTCTAAGTGTGTTACTCTATTTTTCTTCCAATCAAATAATTCATCTCAACTTCTAGGCCCTATCTGACTATTTGGGTGCTTAGTATCCTATTCAGACCTCAAAACTAGATGTTCAACAAAATATGACATCCCCTGACTTGCCAAGTCCCTCAAACCAAATTTGGGCTAGTTTTGGGGTGAACCCACAATAGATTACACTTTTCAGAGGAAGGAAGGAACTCAGTTCTTGTAAGATGTCAAAAATCAAAGGTTTCAATCAGAAGTCACATCAATCAGAAGCCCTTTTTTACTTTTGATCAAAAGTCATGGACTTTCGATCAAAAGTCTCAAAATAAGGGGGTTTTGATCGAAGCAGGCTTCAATAAAAACCTTTTTTTAATTAATTTTTTATTAAATTGATTAGGTTTCAATTTGTTTTATTGGGTTTTAATTCCTTGAAATGCCAGGGACTTTCGATAGAAAGTACTTTCTATTGAAACCGTTTAGTTTTGATAGAAAGTACTTTCTCTTGAAAGTACTTTATATTGAAAGTAATTTCTATTGAAAGTATTTTCTATTGAAAGTCCCTGTCTAAGTTGTTCCCCCAAAATCCAAGCAAATTGTACACTTTTTTGGTCTTCGGAGCTCAATCTAGGGGCTCAAATGGGAAAATATTGACAAACCCATATGCATGATAGAAGTACTCAAAACAAAATTTCCAATGGTTATGATTTTAATATATTTTGAGATTGTTATGCATATAATTTATTTTACATTAATTGTATAGGTTTATTACCAAACATTAACCTTTGTGTTCAACGCTGATGGAAAATAATAAATGAAAGAAAGAAAAATCTGAAAAATATCTGTGCACTAGGTATTGAAGTCCTCTTTCTTTAAAATAAACATTGAAATTCGATAAATAAACAACAAGTTACAAGTTATGAAATGAATGTATGTCAAAATTATGGTTAAGTAAACTTCAAACATTTATAAAATATGAAATACCAAGGATAAAGTTATGAAACCAATTGAAAGCATTAGCTATGGATATTAAAAAACTAAATTCGAAGGAATCACGTTGATATCTATTTTTTAGAAAAAAATTATGCTTTAAGAAGTGAGTGTCACTCTTCAAAAATGTTGTTTACAACAATAGAGTAGTTTTTGAGGGAGATAAAAGAATGGATTCAAATCAATTCCAAAAAATTCTAAAACTATATATATTTAGAATCTACACTGAAAATTCTAAAAGAATCTAATTTACTTCGTCTTCAAATTTGTAATAGTTTAGCGACAATATGTGTCCAAATGTGAAGTATTTTTTTTAGACTGTACATTTTTGTGTAAATGTAGGAAAACAAGTGTAGCCCATTATTGTTGGAACACCTACTAGATAGGAGATCAATGACTCAGGATTTACTTGTACAATTCCTTTTAGGATTGGGTATAGTTTCTTGTTAAATTTTGATCTATATGTTTGTGCTTCTGATCTATGTTTATTTACATGCTATTAATCATGTATTAATTTCATTTTTATCTTAAAGGGTTTACTCTATCACTCTAGGGTATATCTTAGCATTAGATTTGTGCATGTTTAGCTCTTAGCAATTTATACATACTCTTGGTTCATGAGCATTACACACTTTGTCTTTGTCATATTTGGCTATACGTGGAGGTGAGAATATTTAGGGTAAAAGCACAATAATCTGTCATCCTTTTACAAAGGGAAAGGACAACAACTCCAAAATTGTAAAACTTCAAGGGCATAAAATTCACATTTCTGTTGAGAATTTGAAGATGATGTAAACTAATGAAATGTGTGAAATAGGCTCAATTATATGCCTATAAATTTTAAAAAAAAAATTAAACCAAAATTAATATGTTTTTTGAAATTTTAAGGCCTATTTTGCATTTTGTGAAAAATACTGTAAATATGGGAGTTTACTTCCCGCCAAATCATTATAAGTAAAACATTTGTTTTTCCTCCAATTTCAGAATATGTTTTAGATGACATGTATAGCTAGTGCCAAAAAAAGAAAGAAGTGTTTTCAATGTATACTTTTCCCATTATAAGTATTCAAAGTCAAACTTAGTTGAAATCAACTATTTTTGTCTCCCGCCATTTTTCCCCTATCAAAACTATACCCAAAACTAAATAAATTACATATTATTGAAGAGGACTCTCTTCTCTAGTGTTATCTATGATTTTAAATTTTTTTTGGATTGATTTAGTATTTTTTTATATTATCTGAATCAACAACTTCCAAAAGCTTTAATAACCTACATGTAGTTTTTAACAAAGTTGTTCAATGTTATGTAGTCGAAATAATATAAAAATTATATGTCAAGAATCATAGTTCCGAGATCTAGAAAAGGGAACTTTTAGTTTTTTGACATTGTTTAGTTTCAGTAGAGAAAAAACCAGTAGAAGTGCCAACTTGTTGATTTGGTATGTTTTTGGAGGTTTGGTTGCCAACATGGCATGCCACCTAGGATGACTCGGCCAAGTAGAACTTGGCCAAGTAATACTCAGCTAAGGGTGACTCGACTGAGTCTACCTAAGTGGTCGGCCTCCCGTGAGCGATCGCATGGGCAACTCACCCTTTCAATTGTAAAGGTATATATAAAAGTTGTTTTTAAAAAAAATATATATATCAATTGCAAAATTAAATACTTATTTCAGAATATATAAAGTTTTTTGAAGAAGCGAAAAAGGTATTTTGTGACTGGAGGAGTGTGACTTTGCAAGTTTTTTAATAAAGAAGGATTCTGAAAGCAAAATATTTTTTTTGCTTCTATTTGAGCAATGGGAAATAAAAGGACTAGAACAAGGAAATATGATCGTAAAAGAAATGAACAAATGAAAGGACATACAAAACTTACCGAAGAGCAACTGGTCAATGTTGAAGAATAACCTATTGATGTTGAAGAAGGTGCAACTCAACTAGGGAAGGATATTGGTAGTAGTCGACATATACGTATTTATCCTACAATGTAAAATTTGATGGAGATGAATGAGGAATCACTTGTCAGTCAAATTGCACCAGAGCACCTGATATCTGACAACACTATTAAATTTCATGTCAAAAACATGTGGAAAGAGTACTTTAAGGATAAAAGTTTGGTGGGAAAAGCACAATTGTTTGCAAATTTATTCCAGAAAAGAGAAATGACTCCGGTTTTGGAGTTGTTAGGTGCTGATAATAGGAAAATTGGACAAGGAGGTCAAGTAAAAGAAACAATAATTGAAAATTTGCAAGATGCATTGAACTTTGTTAATAGGATAGATCATGGAGGATCTGATTCAAATACTACTAGAAGAGCGTTGATGACTATGATTACCAATAAGATATTAACACGCAAAAATCAAGTTTGAGCAGTTTTTGATTTACTCAACTTATCTTGAAGAACTATTTAGAGATATATTAGGAAGCAAAATGTGTTGGATATGAACATTGAAAATAATTGGGTACAGATTTGTATAGTTCCTTGAAAAGACAAATTTTTTGAAGATGGAAGAAGTCAAGTCATTGAATTTTGGACCAACCACTCTCGTATTTCTTCCAATAGAAGGGAAAGTATACAGATTAAAGATGACTAGACCGGTATGAAGATTTCACATCCAAAACATTTTGTCGATACTACACAAAGTGAACTATTTGAAACATTCAAACAAGAATTTTCAAATATGAAAATAGGTCAGAGAATGTTTGAGATGTTGTGTCCTTGCTTTGTGCACATAAATAAGGTTTTTGAAACATGTTGTTGTCGAAATCATGTTGAGTTTCACTTATATTTGCAATCATATAAAAAGGTTGTGTCAGTACTTAATCTAGATATGGTTCCTAGAAGTACAACAAAATTTGTGAAATCCATTTTATGTGATAAGTCAGAAGACTTTGATGAATTCAATGTCCAATGTATAAAAAATGAATGCAATGATTGTAGAAATTTACATAA
>MU223324.1:767153-784365 GCA_018584345.1 Thuja plicata
GAATTTTAATGGATTAGACCTTGAGGAACTTTCAATACCTTTGAACAATTTCAATCAGATTATCTAAATGATTTTATTAAAGATTGTTTGTTAATTAGATCTAGATTGACTTGGTTAAAAATGTATTGAGTATGAACAATTTCTAGAAAAAATTGTTAAATTAAGTATGTAGGTTATTTAAATCTATTGATTAGGTAAATTGTTCAATTACTTGATTAGGTAAATTGAATTTGTAATAAAAGTTATCTATTGAAAATTTATGTATATAATTTGCTCTAAGATTAGATCTTTTATCTATCTATTAATTATGTTTTGAATTTATTTGAAGTTTGAAGTTTGAAATTGATTATATATATATATATATATATATATATATTAGACTAAAGATTAATTTTGATTTTGATTGATTTTGGTCTTGATTTTGTTATCTAATGAAAATGTACATAATTTGAGCTCTAAGATTAGATCTTCTATAGATATCTATTCATTAGGTTTTGAATTTAATTTAAGTTTGAAGTTTGAAATTTGAAATTGATTATATATATTTATTAAACTAAAGATTAAAATTTTGATTGATTTTGATCTTGATTTTGTTGTCTATATTGAAAATTTACATGTAATTTGCTCTAAGATTGATTATGATTGATTTTGATCTTGATTTTGTTATCTATTAGACTAAAGATTGATTATGATTGATTTTGATCTTGATTTTGTTATCTATTGTAAATTTACATAACTTGCTCTAAGGCTAGTTTAAAATAAAACATTTACATCAATCTAAATGGACATATATAGATACAAATAAAACATGCATGTAACAATGTACAAATGTCTAGATATAGATCAACATATAAAACATAAAAAATACATGTACAGTTCATCAACATAACAATGTAAATGGACCTGTAAATATCAATGTATCAAAGTAAAAAACACATGTACATAGATCAATGTAAATGTCTAGATGTCAACATAAAACATGCATGTAACAATGTACAAATGTCTAGATATAGATCAACATATAAAATATAAAAAATACATGTACAACATCAACATAACAATGTAAATGGACTAGTAAATATCAATGTACCAACATAAAAAACACATGTACATAGATCAATGTAAATTTCTAGATGTCAACATAAAATATGCATGTAACAATGTACAAATATCTAGATATATAGATCAACATAACAATATAAATGGACCTGTAAATATCAATGTATCAATGTATCAAAGTACTATCAATGTAAAATAGATGTCTGTATATAATCTAGATCTCTCATGTGTAAATCTAGATCAATAACTACCATGATCACTACTCTGTGCAGGTCTATGTGGATTGTCATCCCGCTAGACTTGAGTCTTTATATGTACAAATATGTATAACAATCTTTAAACAAGTTTAATTAATTAATTTATCCAGACCAAGCTTAAAATGAATAAACTATTTAAAAATAATTTAAATTAAATTTTACCTCTATATCCTAATGAATCGGATCAAGAGGCTCCTCTAAATCTCCATATGCAGAGCTCCTCGTAGTGTCATGTACCTGGTTCAAATTAATTTAAAATATATATAGTTAAATTTATATATATCAATGGAATTTATATAAATAAATTAAATACAAAATTACTTGATTGTTCTTGAACCTTGAAATTAAATGGTTTCAAGTTTACCTGGTGTAATGCACGTTGAATGTCCGATAAGTTAGAAGAATGTAAGGACATTGTCTCACAATCAGTGCCCTCATCCATAAGGAAATCTTAGAATCCAGTGTGAAATCTTGAGTTTGTAGGTGTTTGATATAGGGGAGCCTATGTATGTTGTCGAGGCAGTGTAATATCATCCACACTCTATCATGGAGCTATAGGATTTATATGGACATCCTCCTGTCTAGAGGTACCTACCTCTGCATCTCTTCATCCTCGACTGGTGCATGTGGAGGATATCGAGGCTTGGTATTCTCAAAAAAATGTAGAAATATCATGTGGAGGAACCCCATGTGTCATAGAAATGTGCTGGTAAGCTACAAGGAGATCACTAACTAAACTAGAGCTCATGTCGCACAGACAATCCTCTGGTAGCCATAATATCTCATATGGAGTGGGAAGATCATATCAAATGTATGGATCGTAAAATGGACTAGAAGGATCAACGCATGTGCTCATCTGGTATTTGAGCATGTACTTACCCACATGATCAGATGAAAACTCATTGACCTGAGTCACGATGGTGGCAATGCTAGAAAACATATCTATGCGTGCATCCTCAGCAGCAACCTGTCTAGCTCCAGTGTAGGTCTCCAAACCTTTTGGAAGAACCAAAAGGTTTTGACCCACCAATGCCCTCTTACTAGGGGGTTGTGGTGCATCAAGTCATCTACACTTATCCTGGTATCTCCTCCGACCCTGACCAACATCTGGAAGTAAATATGTGTAATCAACATCATAACCTAAATGGAACTCTGCAAACAATTGTTTGTAGAAATATAAGGCCACCTCATCCTTTTGGGGCCACATATGATGGGCCACCAACCATTTGGGATATATAAACGGAGCTACTAACTGATCTGTACATTTTGTGACCCTATATGCTCTAACTACTTTCTTTTCTATGTAATGGGTCCCAAACATGTTCTTAACCTGAGTAACAGTAACATCCCCATCAACTGTCCTCCAACCAACAGTACCTGTAACAGTGCTAGATAGGCTATGGTAAAAAGAATCAATAGATGAATCATCATATGGATTGTATGATTCATCCTTCTGAATCATACTCATCAACTCTGTATGAATGGAAATCAATTTCTCCCTATTAGGTAGGGTAGCACTATTCTGCAACGTCCTGTCTAGTGCAGCTAGAGCGGCGTGCATCCTCATGATAGTCTCCTATTTGTGACTATCACGACTCTGTGGGGTATCATGGTGGCCTAACGATGCTTGTGAGGCCTGACTACCATGAATGCTAGAGTCTGAACCAGTAGAATCCATGTGATGTAGAAATATAATATCTAGAGATAAAAAGTGCACTCACTGCAAGTGGGCACATACATGTGTACATTCAGTACAAAATCAATTTATATATGTACATGTGTTAAAAAATAACATGTTTTTAAATTTAAATTTTTTTTTAATCTAGATACATACATATTTAAATTTTAAACAAATTCAATTTACATCTTCAACATAAAACATTTTTTCAAACAAAAGTTCATAAATTTTAAACAATGAAAATTGCACACATGTACATGTATTAACATAAATATCTACATAATATATGTATGTCCATCTAAACAAAAATATTCATGACATCCCCTTAAGCATAAATACATCAAAAAAAGATTCCACATGTACATAACTTTTAAACTTGTTTTTAAGATTTTAATATATATAAATTGATTTATGTAACCTAGTACGTAAGACTTCTAGGGTTTTGTTATGTAATAATTTTGAAAGTTGTGTACGTAATGAAAATGTATAGAATGATCAAGTTGTGACAAAAAGATTTTTGTCACATTCTCAAGTAATAAATATAGTCATGTATCCTAAATTAATTCCCTGCATAATGATTGCTTCAGATGACTAAAGACTAATTAGATTCATGAAAAAAAAGTTATGCTTCTAGTTTACGTTTTGGTTAAATTATATGATTTTAGGCTTTTAAGTTTATGTATAAATGTTTCATAATTTTGGATTTGGGTTTGTGTTTATGTTTCAGAATTTTGAATTTAGGTTTGCGTTTATGTTTCAAAATTTTGGGTAGATTGCATTTAAGTTTGGGTTTGCGTTTAAGTTTGGGTTTGCATTTAAATAAAATCAATTCTATTCAACCTAAAAAAATTTATTTCTAGAAAATGAAGAAAAAAACAATGACATTATAATGTTAGATAAAAAAAATTCATTTTACATATATTCATAAATACAGTAAAACATTTTAAAAACAAAAAAAAGGGCCCTACCTAGAACTCGACTGAGTTTTCTTCCTCACCTCCACATGCTCAATCTTAGCCCCTCAATGTGCAAATGAGGGGCTAGCAGGCTATTTTGGGGTTTTTAAATGCTTTGTATACTCGACAAAGTATAACTCGACCGAGTATCTCTCGACCGAGACTCCCAGGCCACATAGGCACCACTCAGCGCCGCGTGGCACCCACGTCAACTCAGCCGTGTGGGACTCGGTTGAGTCATACTCGGCTGAGTATAACACGAATGAGCACCTGGAATTGTGCTTTTACCCTTTAAAATAAGGGGATTGACAAAGGCAAACCCCTATATAGCCACCCACACACACAAATATCAAATTTGGAGGTGTAGAAGATTCCAGATTTAGTTTTCAAAGCATTAGAGCCATTCTAGTACAGAGACAAATTGTCTCCATTTTTTCTGGAAAAAAACCTAGGGTACAAGACTGCATTGGCATCCTGGCCCTAGGTACAGGATGATATTGACATCATGTTTTCCTAATATTCACTGAAATTTTAGGCACATAAAGATACATGCATCGACATATTAGTTCCAAATTTATAGGTCTTTCTAGGATTCTTACAATGAGGAATTCAGATTTGAAGTCTTATTCCTCATATTTCATTTCCAGATGCACTCAAGTCTTTCTTCATTCCCTTTTACATTAATATTTTACTTGGAGTAGATTAGTCTATTCTTATTTAGTCTCTTGTATATCAATATCATATCTCTCCTCAATTTTAAGTAACAATGGAATAGAAGCCCTAAAAGAAAAAATCTTGCATTAGCATCCCTCCCATTTGGTGGTGGTAATCTGATTTGTCTTGAGGCATTTTTCATATTCCAATGTGTCTTGTGGATTGAGAAATACCCCCTTTTCATTGCTTGCACCATTTCATACTACACATTTTCGTGAACTCGTCTCTTTCATACATGCTACCTTTTGTTTTTGTTACATATGTCTTACATTTTTATGTATCCTAATATTATAAAAATAACATAAATATTGTCATTTCATTTCTTGAGTTGCATCTCATTTCATATTAAAAATCCAAAATAAAACAAAATATTGCATTAATAATTTTCCTTGTTTAGTTATAGTTTTACATATAATGTCTAATATCTTTATGTGAGATTCTAGACCCTTTTATGAGCCATTTAATAGTGATGACTTTGATATGCTAGAGGAATGTCTAGATGACTTCATCTCTATTTATTCATCCTTTGTGACTCCTTGATGCAAGAGTATCTTGGGATCATTTCAATCTCGCATCAACCAAAAAACATATGAGTTTTTTAATTCCTGGTTACCGGTTGTTGTGTTTTATGTCATAATCAAGTTCTACAGATCCTTGGCAGTTGCGGTCATAGATTTAAGCTCTATAGATCATTAGGAAGATTTTCCTATGATCACAACTCATTTGGAGTATCACGCCTTAAGTTATGTTGGATTGTGTGGCTATTTTTAGAATGTATTCTTCATGTTCCTAAACCAGTACGTGTCTGGATCCTTGGTTTGATTTCCTCAATCGACAGTACTTATGGCTCATTTCTCTATGTAAATAGATGTTTGGCTGACTTGTGGATATGATTGCTCATTGTAGTTTATTTTTTTTTAAAGGTCTTTGATCAAAGGTCAAATCTACATAGTTCGTAACACATTTTGTTTCTCTTGGGAAATATAATCTTGAGGCTCACCTATTAGGTTGCAGTCATGTATTTAGGTTGGATCTTGGTCCTTGTTTTGAGGATGAAATCTAGAGATCAAAAGTAGTAAGCTAGGATTTTCAAGAAGGCTATTCTACAATCATAGGTTGGAAGAATAATTAGGTTCTTTGTAATAATTCCCTAGCATTTTAAGCTAGGCATGTTGACTGCTATTGCAAATCTCTGTAATTATTTTTCTTGTGAATGAAAAGGTTGCATGTGTGTTCCATACTCTAAATTTGTGTATTTTCTTCTTGAAATATTTGAGTTTATGCTCTATAACTCTTGATGCAAGGTTGTAAATTCCATTTCCTTGGACCCTCCTACCTTGCTTGCATCAATTGGTATCAGAGTGAAGGTTTTTTATTGTGGTGAATGGATCGTGTCCCTTGAGTGTGAGGTTATTGATTTATTTTTTTGTGGGGTAGAAGAATAAGGATCTGACCCGCGGTTGTAGAGGAATCATCGGTGATGGGTAGGAGAGGTGCTAGAGGTGCAAACCCTAATGTTGTGGAAATGTTGAGACAAATTCCTGCCAGATTAGAGGTGGTTGAAATGGCCCAAAGGAGAGGTCGACATATTGAAGAAGTAAGTGATGTTGAAGAGGAAATTGAAGAACAAGTAGGAGAAGCCCAAGAACAACCTGAAGTCGATCAAGGAGAAGAAAGTTTTATTAGGGATCTTACTAGGGTTAATGCCAGACCACATTTTAATCCCCCAGATTATTATGGTTGACTGGAGGCAGATAATTTTTTGGATTGGATCTTAGCTATGGACAAATATTTGATTTTGAAGGTACTGATGAAGACAAGGAGGTAAAGTATGCTTGTACTAAATTAAGAGGTCGTGCTTCACTTTGGTGGGATCATTTTTTAGAATGATAGGATTGATAAAATCTTGGGATAGAATGGTGAAAAAGATGAAGGAAAATTTGTTACCCTCTAATTATTAGTTCATCTTGATCAGAAGATTGCATAATTTGAGACAAAAGGATACGAATGTGAAATAGTACAATGAGGAGTTCTACAACTTGGATATAAGATTTGGCTTTAAATAAGATGAAGTGGAGAGATTTGCAAGATACTTGAATGGCTTGAGGATATCAATACAAGAATATCTTAGTATGGTCAAGATTATGAATGTGGAAGATTCTTACTAGTATGCCCTAAAATTTGAAGAAAGGTTAAATAGAAGACAAGAACAAAGACAAAGAGGCAAAGGTGAAAGATTTTAGAGAGGTAGAGGTGGTATATCGGTTGGAGACTCTGACAAAGGGAAGAAAAAATAGAATACTACTGAAAGGAATTCTTACAAAGGTGTCTATAGGAATGAGGGCTATCAAAGAGATGATAAAAGGATGTTTAACGAAACTTATTTCAAATGTGGTAGAGAATTTCATTGGGCCTTTGAATGTAAACAAGGTGGTTTTTAAAGAAGAGAAAAAAAATAGAAAAAAGACAGTTCTTGTGGCAGAAGAGGGATCTCCCAAACCGGTTAACAATAATCAGGCTAAAAAGGGAGAGACCTTAATCATTAGGAAAACCTTGTACCATGATGAAAATATGGAGAACCCTTGGCAAAGAAAGAACCTGTTCCACATGATTTGTCTTGTTGGTGGTAAGGTATGTAAATTTTTTGTTGAAGGTGGTAGTTCTGAGAATTTGGTAAGTGAGGAAAGGGTGGATAAATTGCAGTTGCAGAGATTGAAACATTCCTAACGGTATGAGATTTCTTGGATAAAAGATGATCACAAGGTGTTGGTAAGTGAACAATGTTGGGTTAAGATGAAGATAGGGAAACATCACAATGAAGTCTTGTGTGATATAATGCCTATGGATGTATGTCATGTTTTGTTTTGTAGACCTTGGTAGTATGATAGAAAAGCTATAAATGATGATAAAAGAAATACATATACTTTTGTGGCTAATGCTATAAAACAAATATTGTTTCCTTTGGAGGAACCTTTTAAAGGGGAATTTTGTACTAGTTCTAGAATTTGCATGGATGGTGGAAGGAACTTCCTAGAAAGTATGAGACATGAGAATGTTTTTTTCTATTATTCCAAAGAAGAATGTAGATGTATATATGAGCAGTGAATACCCTCCAGAGATTAAGGATGTGTTGGATGAGTATGAAGGTGTGATTTTAGATAATGTACCTGATGGTTTACACTAGTTAGGAGCATTAGTCCTTGTATGGATCTAATTCTTGTAGCTAGTTTTCCTAATAAAGTAGCTCATTGGTTGACAACTAGCAGGGAATGAGGAGCTGGATAGACAAGTGCATGATTTGTGTAAGACCAAAAAAAGTGTTAGAAAACATATTAAGAGTAACCATAAACTCTCTAACAACATGCAAACCAATCTAGTCTACCATAAAATCCATTTGAAATGAGAGAATATAATAAAGCATAAAACTGAAACACCCCTTCAGAAGTAGCTTTCATGTTCTTATTTCTTCTCCATTGAATGGATTAACGTTGCTCTTTTGTCTTGACAAAATGCACTCACAATTTTAAAGCAATATAGTGATAATGAGAATACTAGGATCGTGGTTAGCCAAAAGAAGAAAAAATGACCTCAATTTATAGAGGATGAGAGACCAAATTGCAAAATTAGCAAATAGATGTGCAAATTGAAAATTTGAAAGGTTTATGAAACTTGATAAAATTAAGAAGGAAATATGTCATAATTATAACAAATTATGACACAATGGAAGCCAAATTAGTGGGTGGAAATATATAAGAAGATGGAAGGGAAGCCGTAAGAGGTGAAGCTAATTAATAGGAGATGGAGGCTATAAAATAGGAAGGGAATAAGTGAGGTGGATATATGAGGATTAAAATATTAAATAAATGCAATATTCCTCACAAAAGGGAATTAACATTTATGTAATTAAAAATTTCAAAAATTAGGAAATTAGCCAATTAATTTATGATTAATTAATTAATTGTGGAGACTTAGGATAAGGAATGAATAAATATAATTTATTCATGAAAGCTAGGGATAAACCATAGTTCATTAATCCCAAGAGGAAAAATTAGCGGATAATTGGCTGAATTGAAGGCATTAATGTGAAATTGAATTGATTTCGATGATATTGATAAGGATTAGGAATAATTTTGATGGTTCTAGAATAATTTAGAAAAAGATGAGGCATTGATGAACTTTGACAATGAGCTCAAATAATGATGTCAAAAAATGATAAAATAGCATCAATGAACTTTCATGATGTGAGAGGATTGATAAGGATAAGGAGACATCGATGAACTTGGTCAAAGAAACTAAAATAATGATGATTTGAAATAGAATTGATGAATTTGGACAATGCTATAGAATTAATGATGATAGGATGATAGCAATAACATTAATGAACTTCAACAATGCTATTAAAGGGACGATGAAAAGAGATGAGGCATTGTGTAACTTGGACAATGCCCTAGGATGATGAGATTTGATTAATGATGAAAAGATTGATGGGAATTAACAAGGATTTGACCGACTTGAGAATGATTTGATTAGACATCGATGATCTTGGACAATGCCTTAGAATGATTGGAATGAGTCCAAAATGATCCTAAACTGATTAGGAAGAGATTAGGACTGATTTGAATTGATTTAGGGTGATTTGATGTGGTTTAGGAACGTTTAAGATCAAATAGGATCAGTTTAGGAAGATTTAGGATTGATTCGGATCAATTAGGAAGATGAACAATTCGGCCAAGAAGATAGAAATATCAGAAATTAATTAGACACATGACAATATTCAATTAACAACGAAAGGAAAAATGTTGTCATATAATAAAGATCATATGCGAAAAATAGAAGAATAATTAGACTGTAAAACAATGTTTCAATTCTAATGCCAAAATTGTATAGCAGATAGAATAGCATGTTCGATCTTATTTTTAGTGTCTACATTTTGCCCCTCTTTGATACAATGCAATTGTGACTGTTGTGTCAAAGAAAAATTAAAAATCATGCTCTAGTGGATCTCCATAAATGGAGGAAGGATGCCCCCTCAAAACCATTGGGTAGAAATTGACAAGAGGATAATTTTTTGAAAAGAAAAAGATTGCTAGGATTTATATAAGAAATGTTAGTAAAAGCATAAATTAGACATAAGAGAAGAATAATTAGTAGTGATGAAATATTTCTTGAACATAAGTGCACTTTTGTCTAAAGATCTTTATTTGGTATGGAAAATGGATGTAGCGCATCCTGGCACAAAGAGATAGAGTAAGGAAGAAATCATATTTCATAAAAAAACATGATGCAGAAAAAGAATGATCTTATCCATCCTGAATCATATGGAAGGAATGCCCCAGTATTTCATGAGGATATTAAAAAAGAAAAAGAAAAAGAAAAATTGATCATGAACCATCATGACAACTCTCGTAAATTTAATAATATCATCGAGTAGCATAGGAACATGACCAAAAAATAATTCAATAAAAGATAAAACACTCATTGAAGTAATATGAGCAAAAAACATTCTGATCTTTTTGTTGCTTGCATTTAGTGTTCTGGTTTGATAGTTTGGTGTGGATTGACTGAGAAGTTGGATAGGTTTATTGGTTTATATTAGAGATCGAAAGATCAAACAAGTCCAACCAGATTGAGTGATGAGTCAAGATAATTCATCTCGTGTTTGATAGAAAATGATTTGATTAAGCACATGATGATGAGTCTTCCACTTATATTTCAATACATGATGATTGATCCACAAAAGAAAGATGATTATGTACAAATTTATTACAGATATTGAAGATACTTTCCAATTTTTAGGGTTTTTTAGATATTTGAATTTTTTTGTGATGAACTTTTGTTAGGAATTTTTATAATTTTTAGAATATTTTCAGGTCTTTTTATGCTTTTTAGAAAAAAATTCAGCATCATATGTGATTTTTATGGTCTTTTTTCAGGATCGTATTCAATTTTTTATGATTTGTTTCAGGACATTATGCAAATTTTTAGGATTTTTCTTGAGGACATTATCTAGAATTTTAGGATTTTGTCAGGCCATTATGCAAATTTTTAGGATCATTTCAGGACATTATGAAAGTGTTTATGATTTTTTCAGGACATTAACATATTTACATTTTTTTGTCTCCAATTTGATAATCGAAGAACCCCATGAATCAACCACGTTCAAGGTCTTACCCCTAGTTCAAATTCAAATTTAAATTCAATCACTGTAAGGAATTTTCTTCCAAACATAACACATACTATATACAGAGTCCAAAGATATGTATAGACTCAATGTACCAAGGAAATGACAGAGAATATCAAGGAGTTACAGGCTATAAAGAGACACTAGAGTCGAATCAAAGTGAAGGATATGATTAGGAAAGAACAATTTGAACATCAAGATTTTTCCTTAGACTAGTCACACCTCATCCTAAGAAATAAGAACAGAGATAAATTGAAGATTGTATCCAAAACCTTTCACGTGGAGCATGTGGTAGATGAATCCTTGACCAACTCAGACTCCCAAGAATCACAACTTGAAGAGATTCTAAAGGATGCAGAAGTTCCTGAACTTAGGGAAACATTAGAGGAAATGTTCTTAAATGATGATGTTAATGACAACAATTTTACAAGTCATTCCATTGGTCTTGGTACTTATGTAATTTATGAGGAACACAAAGTTATCCCTCGTGTGTCTAGGGATGCAATCGCTAAGGCCAAAGACAACATGAAAAAAAGTTTGTCTCTCTAGACCTTACAGTTTGATTGTGCGAAGTGTAAGACAAGTTCTAGTGTAGATGTTTGTTTGAATTCCCCTACCGGTAAGAAGAATCTGAGGTCCTTCCATTTCCAGTTCCCATGGTTGAATAATTAAGTGGAGTATGAAGGGCTCCTGCATGGGCCGAGCCTTGAAGAATGGATGGGCATTAAGAAATTGAGAGTGCTGAGGATTCCAAGCTAGTTGTAAACCAAGTGTGGAATATGGCTTCTTCTCAACATATGCCCGCATGCACTCATATCACCATAGATTATGGGAACTTATAGAAATATTTGATGCTTTCAATATTCAGTTCATCCCCAAAACATTGAACATGGCAATGGATATAATAGCTATAGTTGGTTCATGCTTCAATCCCGCCATTGATTTGTTGGAAAATAAACATTTTGTCTATGTAATCATTATGACTGGCGTGCCTGATAATGATCAAAACTGGATTTTTTTTAGAGGGATGAGTAGATTATCACATTTATACAACATTCTTGTGAGTTTTTGGATCAAAAGGATCCCAAAATAGTTGAAGCATACAAGGATCAGATCATCCAACTAAGAGGAAATGAGCTTCCTAAATGTCTGATCACTCTAGAAAATCTCTTTGATTATGGTGATGCTAGAAATGATAGAATGGAATTCAAAGAAAATGAGAAAGAATATTGTGATCTAGGGGTCATGGAAGAAAAGTGCTAAAGGTTGGGAAGAATGTTCTTCAGCATCATCGAGACCGGCTAATATAGATCATTGAAATGTATAAAGGGATAATTTTCTAGTCATGTGATGACCTCAAAGGCTATGATCTGTTAGTCATGCACAACACCATTGAAATAGTAGAAGGAGAAAAGCAAGATAGGAAGAAGAAAAGGCCCATGAATCCTAAGGTTAGGTCTCTAATAACTCAGGGATTGACAAATCTCATCGATTCTTCCATCGTCTATCCTATAAAGCATAGTACCTAGGTTTCTAATTTAGTCCCAGTCTCTAAGAAGAATGAGACATCTATCTTTCTATGGTTCTCCATGATCGAAATAGAGCTTCCTTGAAGGACCATTATCCCATTCCATCTATGGAGTTGATACTACAGACAATCGTTGGATCAGACATGTTTTCTCTCCTAGACAGGTTTTTAGGCTATAATTAGGTATTAGTGAAAGAAGAATATCAACACAAAATAATATTTACCACTAAGTGGGGAATGTTTTCATCATCCAAGATGCCCTTTGGTCTGTCTAATGCTAGTGCAGATTTCCAATAAGCAATGGATATTGTATTCAAATACCTAATTAATAAGACCATCTTGATCTATCTGGATTATCTCATTGTATTTTCAAAATCTCTAGAGGAGTACTTTGATCATTTAGAGCTAATTTTTCAAAAGTTCTAGGATTTTGGTGTTTCCTTGAATCCTAAGAAGTACATGTTTGGATTTCCTTAGGAGAAATTTCTTGAACACTTGGTGTCCAAAGATGGTGTTTCCATTGATCCGAACCAAGTTAGATCAATGTGAGAATTGTCACTTCTAGTGAACAAAAGGGCATATAATGTTTCTTAGGGAAGATCAATTTTGTGAGAAAATTCATTTTTAATTTTGCAAGACTATGATTTTCAAGAAAAACATCAAATTCAAGTGGACTCGAGAAGGAAGAGAAGCTTTTAGAAAAATCAAGGAAGCCATTGCATCCGCCCCTATTCTAGCAAACCTAGATTTATCAAGAGAATTTATCATATATGTATATGCTATCGACTAAAATGTCACTATGGTTTTGACACAGAAAGAGAAATTTAACGATTAGGTGAACATCCTATTTATTTTCACTCTAACTCTTAAGGGTTATGAAATCAAGTATAATTTTTTTGGAGAAACGGGTATTTGCAATAGTTAAGGGGTTAAAAAAGTCCAGGCATTTTATCATTGCAAACAAGATGATTGTCTATGTTTCTCACCCTAGCGTGTGCAAGTATATCATGAAAGGTGAGATCATAGAGAAGAGAGAAAACTGGATCACCAATATTATAGAGTATGATGTTGATGTTAGGGCCATAAAATAATCTAAGGTAAGGGGTTGTGTAAGTATATAGCTCAAGAAATGAAAAATCCAAATGAAGAAGTGGAGGAGGTAGTGTTGGTGTAACAAGATCTAGTCGGCTGTTGTTGGGTAATAGAAAGAACTAAATTCATGCAAAGAAGAAGGTACCCTGCTCAACTTCCTACCAACAAGAGGAAGTACTAGAGATTGTAGAATGTTGGTTTCTGCATAATAGATATCATATTGTTTAGAATAAATTTTGATGGTGCTCTCCTTCGTAGCGTGGGAAAGCAAGATGCGAAGAACCTCTTGGGAAAATTTTATAGTGGAGAAGCAGGAGGAAAATATTCAGCTCAAATCAATTCAATGAAAAATACTTCTGCAGGATATTACTGGCCATCCCTATTCAATGATGTGCATGCTCTAATTTGCGGGTGCCATGAATGTCAATTTTACACTGGTCAGAGGAAGAACTCTACTGTGCCTGTACACCCTATTGTGGTGGATGATTCTTTTTCCTAGTGAGGCCTAGATTTTATCAGAATGATAAATGCAGCACCTAATGCTAGCCATAAGTGGACACTCACTGCTATATATTATTTCATCAGATGGACAGAGGCAACCCCTCTAAAAAATGCAACAAAAAGTGAGATCCTAAATTTCCTGCAAGAAATAGTTACTCAATTTGGTCCACCAAAGTCCATTATTTGAGATAATGTCAAGGAGTTCCCACGATGTCAACTTACTGATTTCACTCTCCTGTAGGATATTTATCTCAAAACATCTTCTAACTATTATCCTTAGGGAAATGCCCTTGCAAACTCCACGGACAAGAACCTGATACGAACAATTAGAAGGATAGGAGCATACCACAAGTGGGTTTGGCATAAGCATTTGAGGAATGCATTTTGGGCGGATCATATTACACCAAATAAAATTCTAAAATCCTCACCATACGAGCTAGTGTATGGGAAGGATGTTTTTTTTCCTTTTCTATGGACCTCCCAACACTACAGTTGCTCAAAGCTATTGAGCTTGAAGATAATTTCCCTATGGAGATCAGACTGGCAGAGTTGTTACAGTAAAAAGAGAAGTGAGAAAAGGTGTTCTCTACTATGAACACTAGGAAATGAGTCGTGAAGAAGTGGTTTGACAAGAAGATCTTTGACCCAGGCTTTAAACAATGAGTTTTGGTGCTGAAGTATAACAAACACTCAGTAAAGCTTTGCCAACATGCAAAATTAGACAGCCTCTGGGAAGGTCCTTTCCTCATTTCCTGATGCAAGAAACATAACACATTTTAACTTGAAGACATGAATGGTGAGCCCCTTTGAATTCTGGCCAACGGGATTCATCTTAAACTTTTCAATTAAACTCTTCTATTGAAATATGTAAATATTGTAAATATCAATGTGATTGTTTCAATTTGTGCAAATAAGGCTACAGGCTAGTTATTTTAGGCAAGTCTTTTCTTTCCATGAGTTCTTGTTGCTTTTAAAAGGTCTATGACGGATTTAAAAGCCACATGTCCTTTTATGCCAACCCACTTAGCGAGACGGATTTCATATTATCTCTCTAAGTTTTAATGATATGTTTCCAAGTTGGTGTACAAATTTAGAGGAAATATTTGGTTTAGGCTAGAGGTGGGATAAAAAGAGGGTGCATTTTCCTAGATAACAAGCTGGCAGTTCTATGTGCATTAAAGTCATTAATTCAAATGAGTGGTGTCAATAGAATTTACCTCCATACAGCGTAATGAGAAAAGACCTTCAATGTTTCCTTAAGTATTAATGCTTTGTGATAAATGTGCATTAAGAACATAGATTGCTGTTGAAGATACACTCTTAAGCTTGATTTTCTTGCCTGGAAAAGAGTAGAAGAAGAAGAGGAAGTATTCATGGCTATAGAGATGGGTGAACCAAGCAACACAATGGAAATCCTAGCGTTAGCAGAGTTTGTCAACATTTTCAAAGATGCATCTTTTTCTGCCCATGTGATGCCTCCAAAGCCACTTTATGAAAAAACCAAATCAAGGGACAAGGCGACGATTAAAAATACATCATTCTTGATAGATATTTATGAAGATGTTTTTTTTATCTTGACCTGTACGAGCACCCCAAAACCCTAAGGGAAGTTGCATGCGCATGGATGATAACCAATAAGAAAAATATAGAAATATTATCTCCTGCATGCAGGCTCTCATACTATGTTTTTCCACAATATATTATGCCTAGGGTTCTACATTTCCTGGAGAATTTATCCATGTGTGTGTGCAACACTTCAGCGTAATTCTTGGCATCATTTAGGGCACTGAGCTAAAAGTATTAATCAATGTGGATGACATTTAGGAAATGATATGCATCCCTCTACTTTTAGTGGAATCGGAAAATTTTGATAGGGAAGTTTTCAAAGCCTACTAGAGATGCAAGAGAGATGCTCATAGTTTTCATAACTTGGTGGTGGGTAGAGAATCATGAGCTAAGGACACACCTAATTTTCCTTTATCTATCAAACATTTAACCCATAAAGACCTACAAGATGTCTGCTCCATGCTGGCGTATATTCATGGTTTTGACCATGACTTCGATGTCCACTCTCTCCAGATGGGTATGATTTTTAAGCTTTGCAAACAAAAGGATCTTCTTCGATATGATTTTGTTGATATGTTGGCTCAGGAGATTCACTCGTACCCAATGTTTCTCAGCAATATATATTCATTTATTCATCATTCCTGATGCACATGTTTTTGTATCAGAATGCTACTTTATTTAACCACTACATGAAGCTACCAACTCATAACTCTGAGGGAAAGAGGCTGCCTGTAATAGTGTGGACCCCAATTCTGTTAACTACATATGATTTTTATACCTTTGCTTAGTCCTTAGTCGCCGCAGTTCAAGATCTTTTGGGAGAAGATTGAGGAGTTTCCCTAGGCTTTATTATAAAATAAATTGGTTGGATGACCACATGTAGCCCTCCCTACGAGTGGTTTTCGGGGAAGGATTTTTCTTTGGGGAGAGTCCATAGCTTTAAATAGGATCCTTTTCTCCCACCTCTCTACATGTCTAATCGCACTCTATCACTATAAATTTGAAGGCAGTTGGTTTTTCTTTAGCTCCACATAGGCGTAGGGAGGCATGATACTACAATTATGCATAATAGGAAAACCCTGGAACACCTCACATAGAAGAAAAAGTTAGACATGAAGGGTGTGCTCAAATCAAAGCCTCTCCAAATGGGTCTCTTATTGATTGATAAAAAATATAATTTTGATCCCGATGGATGTCTCTCAAAGAGAAAACATTCTATTAAGCATACACCTTGTGAGTACTGGGATAAGTGCATGAGCCCTCGTCAGGAGAAACCATAATTATACGTAGATCTTGCCTAAGTGCCTAAAATTTATCATGCTCAATGGAATAATATTTATAAGCCCATCAATATTGCAGATCCCTCCAAGAAAACTATAGCCACTCTTTTAAGAAAAATGGAGTAAGACGTGTAATCAGAGGAGAAGAGTTTTGCCTTCTGGATTCACAGGAAGGGGGTCTTACAGTCGCGTGTGAGTATTGGGAATTATCCCATGGATCAACAATTTGAAGAAATATGGGGCAAGTATAATGATGATGATGATTGAGCTGAGCCAGATTATAACCCTCCTGAGGGTGGAACCAATGAGGTTGAGATTGTCGAGGTTGTAACGGCAACAACAACGTGACGAGAAACGTGATATCTATAGGTTGCGCATAAGAAACGGATATATATATATA
>MU223324.1:785024-840104 GCA_018584345.1 Thuja plicata
GAATGGGGTATGAAGGGCCATATTTTGTATATGTTTCAAAGCCAAGGTGCTAAGCACAGTAAAAACCTAGATAAGCACGATTTTTAAAATAGAAACCCTCTGAAAACGGAGATTACGGCTCAGAAACGGCCGTTCGTGACAAGAAACCCGTTTCGGCCGTTGAAACGCGAAACGGAGGTCTCCCGTCGCGTTTCTGGCAACAGAAGTATGAATACGACAGACCCGCAAGGAGATAAGAGCAAATACGATAATTATACACAAGCCCCTCAACCCGTGGGATTATTAGCTCATCATGACGTTTCCAAAAGGCCTTGTACACAGATAGAAAGGAAGAGAGCTGATGATACTCTTTCTTCTCAGCGAGCTGTAAGCTCTAGCACAACCTCACCACCGAAGAGACAACAAACTAACCTTTCCACCATAGTACCAGCTATGGAATCATTCTAGGTAATTTTATCTCCAGCTCTTCTTTCAACTCAGTCGCTTTCTCTTCCTGTTGTTTCTTCTTTTGAGCCTCCTACTATAATCACAATGCCTTTCGAAATTGCTCTATTTGTGCTCCATTCTTCCTCATCTTTGCAAAGAGCATCTGTTAGTGTAGCCACAACCTCCTCATCTATTATTGCAACAATTACCCCCATAGCTTCCTCTTCTTTTTCTGCAAATACATTATCGACAATCATGGTCAGTAGAGAATTAAACTTTGACACTACCCCTCCACCGGTTTCATTGATCATATTCTCTGCAGTTACGCCACCAGTTCATGCACCACAAGGAATTTCCTCATTCTCTCTAGCTACCGTTTCCAAGCCACTCCAAGCCCAATCATAATCTTCCATCATTCAAATTCCATTTGTTCTTCTGCCTAGAGTTCCTTTTTTAGCAAAGTTTATTCCATCCTACATGGATTTGACACAACAATCTAGTTCTGCTAGGCTTTCTAGATCAAATAGGTTGTAGAAAAGGAAGACAAAGGATGCAAAAAAATGTTTGAGCCTAATGTGAAAACCTTCTACAATTGAGAGCATAAACATCTATTGTTTTCATCTCTCCAACCAAATTTAGTGAAGCCAGATGACCAAACTACGCCAGATCATTTCTTAGTTCAAGTTGTAGGAGTGAACTTGAGTTTTGCGTAGCCAGAGGATGGGGTCGTACTTGCCGAGGAGGCCAAAAAAATTATTTCCTCTAATTATGTGAAGAAGGCATGACGACTTGATAATACTTCCATGGAGTTGAGAAAAGTGAAATATGTAGTTAATCACCTCTAGATAAAGGAGAAATATTTGGATGCTGAAATTTCATGACTGCAAAGTGTCGTGCTACAAGAGAAGTCAAAGAAAGATACTCCACAATTTCAAGTGTAGGATCTAACATCACAGCTGCAGAAAGAAGAGGATAAAAAGGAGTATCTCAAGAAGATACAAGAGAGAAAATGAGCTCTCTTAGCTACAAGAAAACATCCCAGACACAAACCAACTTGAGGCCTCATTTTTAGGTAGCCTTAATGGAGAATGAACTCCTCAAGTAGGAACCGAGTAATGCCCATGTTATTCTCACACAAGATTAGAGCATGAAGGAGGGAAAAATTAAAAATTGAAAAGAATAGAAGTAGAAAATGGAAGCATATTTGGCCAAGGAATAAAGTGATCTAGCTCTAAGTAGCCACCAAACATAGGAGCAAAGTGTATAACTAGCGGCCCTACATCAACAATTGAGCAATGCGAAGAAATAGAAAAAATAATTGATAGATAAGCTAACCCTGGTGAAAGCAAAAAATGAAGTATTGTATGAGAACTCTTAGGCACTTCCTCCACTCCATGCAAATATTTTCCCAATTTTTGAGAGTATTCTTTCTTCCGAATGGGAAAAGGTTAAACAATTTATTTATTCTTTTAAAACTACCTTCTGATTCTTGAAGGATGCTCACTCTTTTTTCCCAGAGGTCAATCCTGTCATTGACTAATTTTCCAATTTTGTGATGCCTAAGGTTCTGAGTGCTCAATAGCTTGCAAGGTGGTTGTATTCCGCCACAGATCAGGATATTGTCGGAGCTGGGTTTGTAGATCGTAAGGAGGCAGTAGGGCACACAAATACAATCATAAATTTTCACAAGGCTAAGAGGCATGCCTCCATCCAGTTGTTAATCTGTTGTTTCAAAGGTGAAGAGGCACTTCAAAGAGTTAGAAAAATATGGCTTTCCATCCCCTATTAATACATATGAGTCGGTGTTGCATTCTGTTGAGTTGGTTGTTACAATTGATTAGAAATCCATTCAGAAAACTCTCCAAGTAATCCACGCGACTCCGGAGGTAGATAAATTTGAGAAGCTGTTTCATCCAATTCTTCAGCTCCAAATTTTGCTGGAAACAGATTTCAAAGATCTTCTCCCCACATCTTTCCAATAGATGATTGAGCTAGACCAGGAGTATCAATGCTTGAAAATTTAGGTTCTACCTTCTAAGGGTGATTGGCTTCCCTTGTAAGCCGCCATTGATAGCCTCCTCAGAGTTTGATGTTAAGGCACTGGTCTGCAATTCCAGAGTTTTGAAGGGTTCTACATCCCACATGCAGGATTTCCCCTAGATTCGCCAAGATTTGTAAATTAAAATTCATTATTCTATAGAGAAAAACATGTTGTTGTGGTCTTATTTTCGTCTTTGTTGTGAGTTTTCTTAAGGAGAAGTGTGCGCCTGCCACTTCTCATTACAAAGTGCATTTTTGGTCAAGCCTCCTTTTGTCCTTTCTAAAAGATGTGCTTAAGTGCCACGTGTTGGTCTAAACACTAACCATGGTGCCTTTTGTTTGTCGGCGTCGGTGCTATGTAAAAGTTACACCTGTTATATGCAAAGTTACACATGGCCATCTCGCGGGCATTTGCTCAAATTCATCTTCCTCTTAAAAGAATCTTTCATGCCCATTTGCCACATGTCATTCCTAGTAAAACAAAAGGCATCCACGCTTCTAACGCTCGTGAGCTCAATTCTTCTTCAGTTTAGACCAAGTTACCAATGAAACTTTTGTGATGATGGCAGAGGATTAGTGGCTTATTCAAATGATGGAGAATTTGATCCCGTTAATACACCAAATGCTAGCTATTAATTTTTCAAAGTGAATGATGAAGACTGTAACGTCTCAGCCTAGCGGAGTGAGACACATGGTGCAGTTTATGAAATTGCTTTCCTTTAAAGAAGTTCAGGTTATTTCTTAGCAATAATATAATGCATAATGTTGTAATGTATGATCAACTTTTTTTTTTTTTTAAATAGAGGACTCTAAAAATGATATTGAAAAACCATTTTTATAGCCTTGAATTGTAAGGTGAGGTTGAATCATAAAAGACAAATCAATCGTTCTTTCAACCCTTTGATCTTCTGAAAATTCATTGTTCATGGATATTTCTGTGCTAATTTAGTAATAATTCTGACTTTAATGTGCTCGTCTTTGAATTTAATTGAGTACATTATATGCTTTAAATTTTTCTTTATCGTCAATATTATTGCATGGTTCACTTTATGTCATATGTTATAAGGATTTTCATATATATGTGACTATGCCTAAATGCATCTCTTTTATAGAATTGCCTTGAGATTCCATTTCTTGGGATAGCTTGCGCATTTACTTTTGAATGTTCTAAAATTTTGGCGTATCGCCACTAAGCATATTAATAAATTTCTTTTCCTTTTCCCCTTTTCATTAAGTTTGAAGAGTCGGCTTCTAAAATCTTGTAGGTTTCTTCAGTGAATTGCATAAGGTCCCCCATTCACTAAGCTTCCCATAGGTTGTATGTCCAAAATTAATTTTAGCCATCAATACTTGTCATTTTTGAAATACTAAATGTAGAAATGTATTAATAAGATAACAAGATTCACATTATGATGTGATCATTTGGGAATAGCATTGGATACCCTCACATAGTGTTAGACATTGTTAACAGTTGAAAAATAGAAAAATGAATACCATTGGGTAATAAGGAAACTTGACTTTTATTTGAAAATATTGGATATGAAATGTGTTATAAAGTAAGTAAATCTAAATGAATACGTGACTCTCTATCCTATTGACCTCAATATAATATGCAATACAATGATTATTATAATTGTTAACATTAATAAATGTAACATCTTGTATCTTGAGGGGAACTCTAAATGATATTGTAATCCAACATTGGGGTATATGGGGTTGACCAACCTTTTGAATTGGAAATTATTAGACATAATATTATTGGTCAACTAAATAAGACAAATTGGCCTCCTAATGGACTTAAGTCTATTATACCATTGATTTCTATAGTGTGCTAGAAATTAGAGAAGGTAAGTTATACTTGACTTTGAATTGGAATTTTGTATTGTCCTAAGTGGGTAATAAGGCGCATTGAATTTAATATGTATTAATTGATAAAATACAAGACTTATTAGTGGCATTCTAGTGTTATAAGATAATAATCTTTTATATTGTCATTAATAATTTATTACCCTTGAGAAATATGATTAGGGTGCAAGAAACTAGTACAACTCTTTTTTTAGCCTAATATGTTAAAGTAAACCAATGCACCTTTATATTAAGTCTACCAAATATTGTTATATGCATGTTATTGTATTGTAACCCTAAATGGAAACTTATTTTAAAATATGGAGTATTAATATCAGGGTAACGAATGCTATATAATATCCTTGATAAGTAATTGTAAGAGTTATAGGCTTCGCACAATGATTTGGGAAAGTAATTATGGTGAGCTATGATTTAAGATCATGACATCCTTAGATGAAAAGATATAGTCTAGGATTTCTATATTAGGAGTTGTGTTAGGGTTCTCATCTCATTGATGAGAGCAAATATTTGTTGGGAATTATTTGCAAGAATGTTGTTGGAGCATGAAGTAGTAATTGAAGAATACTTTAAGAAATCTTGTGAGGAGAACTATGTGTAACTTTGACCTATTTGAAAGTGGGAACGTGGGCGACACTTGGGTTAAGAATACGACCCCACGTCCGTAGGGGAGCGTTTAGGGGAGGGATAACTCTAGGGAATGTGGTTATCCCTTATTTAACCTTTCCTCTATAGTAGGATTTAGTTAAGGCCAGAATGGGTAATAATGGTTGTGAAGAGTTAAGAAAAGATACTAAGTTATATTTAATACATAATGTGCTTGAATAAAAAAGACTAAGGAAAAGAATTAGGTTTAGTATTTTATAGTCAGTATCTACTTAATGTTGCATGTTGAATCGAGGCCATAACGCACTGTTTCTATATAATTGTTACATATTTGAGATACTTAATCCTAGACTTATAAGAATTTTTGTATGACCTCCTCGATCATTCCATTATTATCTACTTGTTTTTGAATTAGAAACCTCTCTTCTAGTTATAATTCTAAGCCAAGTACGAGCTCTAACTTTTATGACAACAAATAGAATTTAGACACAACAAGGGCATAGCTAGAGGTTTTCATTCCTATAGCATGTAGACTAGTCCTCTCAATTTTAGGTTATCATTGAAGGATAAGTTCTATGGCCCGCTTAAGATAAGATTTTTGACTCAATATTATCCATTATCAAGGAGCATATTATGCCAACAGACTGTCAGTTATACCACCTAGGTAGAAAATGGTTGGCATCAGTTGCATGCGGGAAAGGGATGCCTATGCCGATAAAGGGAATTGGATTGATTCAACTAGGAGCATGTCGACCTGGGGACCAATTACGTGTTGGCGATGGACATCCTCATTACTTAGCTATTAGATAGACTATAGAGAAGAAAATTTATAATGAAGAATAGGTAGGTGATAATTGGACCAATCTTTTAGTATGATTTTGGGCATAGGTTGATGTTGAAGTAGTATACTTCACCTTGTTAGGATGAAGGTGAACACTCATTATAGTATGTGTTCTCTGAATCAACTTCCTATTTATCCATTGGTGCAAAATACCAGGGAAATGAATGTGCCCCATGGTGTAGTGTACAATGCACAAACAATCCTCTTTGGGGCATGTTGTGGATAAAGGATCACCTGAGATATTGAATATGATTCATTTATTTTTATATTTGTGATGCTGGTATGAGCTAGTTTCTATTGTCTTGTAATTCAATTATGAGCCAATCACTATGGCCTTGTGACATATGTCAGAGCTACAAACTGATTGTGTGATGTATGGAAAATCTAGTTAGCTTGTGTACCTGTTATGAGTATGAGCTAGTCCCACTATATGTGATGTCTTCTCAAGATAATCACTATGTGTGCAATTCTTGATATGAACCTTGTGTGTATGTGAAAGTAGGTAAAACTAATAATTAATGTATCATCTTAAAATGGAAGCACTTCCATTTTGGTAGGTTTAGCACCCTCTTTTAGTGCCTTTACATGATAGATTTGCATTTAGGATGCATTTGCACTTGGAATTAGGGTTAGGATCCTAAGGATTCTCCTTGATTTCATTTTCCATGGATCTATTTTCTTGGTAGGACTTATGTATTGGTCCTTTGGCCCTTCATTACATCTCTTCTATGCCCTTGTGCCTTTTCCCAACATTTTGTTATGTTTTCTCATCTTCCTAGGTCTCTGGTTGACCTGGGAACCTCACTTATTCTTCAAGGTGACCAGCCTAAAATCTCAGGTTAGGGTTGAGGTTGACCTTGACCTCTATTGGGTTTTGGTTCCCTCTTTCAGATTTTGATCCTATCGGGGTCCTAAACTTAAAAATAGGTCCCCAGATCTGAATGCGGAAGTATTTTCTCTGAACTTTGAATTAATCCATCCCCTCCTTGGTTGGTGATTGTAATTGGACCATAATTCAAGGTGAAATTTGAATTTGGGTCCCTTGCATCTCCCTAGGAGGTTTACCTTGAGTTCTCTATATAAACTCTCTCTTTTGCCTTCATTATTCATATGTGATCATATATGACATGATGATATGATGTTACATGACAAGTACACACAATTATGACATGATGATGATGTAATAATGCAAGATGATGATATAGAAGGACAAGATATGATGATGCCTTGATACAAGCAAGCACCTTTATGGACAAATTGTTGTGGATCTTCATTGGAGTAACAAAGAGGTTTTCAAATCCTTCCTTCTTCATTGATCTATTACTTTCAATATTCAAGCGTTCAAATGATACAATAATGGGGTAGCAACTACGGATTATGAGTTTGGTAGGAGTACTTTAGCCTTGGGGACTTGGTATTCTTTATTTATCATAATCAAATCTATGCATTGATCTCTCATTTCAATTCATGTCAGGGTTTCAATCTAGAAGATTCAACCTTGGTATTGCACATTCAAAGCTCTTCCTAAGAGCACCACAAACACCTAGTCTATTACATTCGGCTATTCATGGAGGTGGAAACCACCAAAATGGGGGTTTGACTAAGGTAAAACCCTATATAGCCACCCCAAAACACCATTTTTAGATACCTACAGTCGTTGTTTCAGGAGTCACAAAGTAGATTTGGATACCCTTTTTAGCCAACTTTTGAGATTTGCAAACTTAATTTTTGTCAGAGCTATGCAGGTTGAGGTTGAGATTTCAAGGCATGATTGAGCCCTTGCAAAAAGGTCAAGGTCAAATTGACTTAGAAAAGCAAAATATTTTTGGGTTTTGTCCGTCTCTGCATTTCTGTTCCAGATCCAGTTGCAAAACCTCTAGAAACTCCACATAGGCATAAGAAAATAGACTTTTCCAGATCTGCTATAATGTGGTATGTACTTTATTCCATTATTCTTTGTGAGCATTTCTAGATTTACATTCCTTATCATTACAATTAAATATAACTTGGTTAATAGAGACATAGGGTATCTTTTATGTGCAAATCTCCATTATTCAAAACCCTATCTAAAGATCTCCATTTTCCCCCCTTTACATTTTGGTGAAAATAGAGATCCTTTATCATTACAATTAAATTAAGTGGATAATAGAGACGTAGGGTATATTTATGTGCAATTCTCCATTGTTTAAAACCCTACTTAAAGAACTCCATTTTCCACCTTGTCCATGCTTAATATTTGTAGCATGGAAATGCTTAAGGAAATTAAGGTTGATCTTACAACCATCCAATCTGATAATGTCCCTCTTCGTGGATTTGATAATATTGTGAAAATAACTTTGGGAATTATTATGCTACCTGTTAAAATTGGTCTAGTTACTCTCAGTAAACCTATTCATGTTATGCCTGGACCTCTCAACTATAAGCTTCTTTTAGGATGACCGTGGTTACATACTATGCATGCAGTTCCTTCTACTCTTCATCACAAGGTTAGGTTCATTTATAAAAATTTGATGTATATGCTACATGCGGATGATGCACCAAATCCTTTCTTAAATGCAAAATATGCTAAAATTCTCGAACCTCTCCTGCCAAGTAAGGAACCTGAAAAGACACCTGAGATTAAACAAATTGAAGCTCCATCTTCTTCTTTAACTGAGGGTTATTGGGGAACATTGGACTTTAATCCTTCTTTTATCGAAGAATATAAAGTTTTTGATTTGGAATTCATGAAACAATAAAATGGGTTTGAAAAACAAGTTTTTATTCCTTCCCCACTTTCTGTGGAATTAAAAAGTAACTTTGTTGCTACTTCAATGGACAAAACAATTGAAACAATAAAACTTGATTTCTATGACATTGTGACATATCCTTCCCTTTTGACTCAATCTGATATGGCTGATAGATATGGTTCTGGTTATCATTTGGTTATAAGTAATTGTAAGAGTTATAGGCTTCGCACAATGATTTGGGAAAGCAATTATGGTGAGCTATGATTTAAGATCATGACATCCTTAGATGAAAAGATATAGTCTAGGATTTCTATATTACGAGTTGTGTTGAGGTTCTCATCTCATTAATGAGAGCAAATATTTGTTGGGAATTATTTGCAAGAATGTTGTTGGAGCATGAAGTAGTAATTGAAGAATACTTTAAGAAATCTTGTGAGGAGAACTATGTGTAACTTTGACCTATTTGAAAGTGTGAACGTAGGTGACACTTGGGTTAAGAATACGACCCCACGTCTATAGGGGAGTGTTTAAGGGAGGGATAACTCTAGGGAATGTGGTTATCCCTTATTTAACCTTTCCTCTATAGTAGGATTTAGTTGAGGCTGGAATGGGTAATAATGGTTGTGAAGAGTTAAGAAAAGATACTAAGTTATATTTAATACATAATGTGCTTGAATAAAAAATAATAAGGAAAAGAATTAGGTTTAGTATTTTATAGTCAGTATCTACTTAATGTTGCATGTTGAATCGAGGCCATAATGCATTGGCTCTATATAATTGTTACATATTTGAGATACTTAATCCTAGACTTATAAGACTTTTTGTATGACCTCCTTGATCATTCCATTATTATCTACTTGTTTTTAATTAGAAACCTCTCTTCTAGTTATAATGCTAAGCCAAGTACGAGCTCTAAATTTTATGACAACAAATAGAATTTAGACACAACAAGGGCATAGCTAGAGGTTTTCATTCCTATAGCATGTAGACTAGTCCTCTCAATTTTAGGTTATCGTTGAAGGATAAGTTCTATGGCCCGCTTAAGATAAGATTTTTTAATTCAATATTATCCATTATCAAGGAGCATATTATGCTAGAAGACTGTCAGTTATACCACCTAGGTAGCAAGTGGTTGGCATCAGTTGCATGCAAGAAAGGGATGCCTATGTCGATAAAGGGAATTGGATTGATTCAACTAGGAGCATGTCAACCTGGGGACCAATTATGTTTTGGCGATGGACATCCTCATTACTTAGCTATTAGATAGACTTTAGAGAAGAAAATTTATAATGAAGAATAGGTAGGTGATAATTGGACCAATCTTTTAGTATGATTTTGGGAATAGGTTGATGTTGAAGTAGTATACTTCACCTTGTTAGGATGAAGGTGAACACTCATTATAGTATGTGTTGTCTGAATCAAATTTCTATTTATCCATTGGTGCAAAATACCAGGGAAATGAATGTCCCCGATGGTGTAGAGTACAATGCACAAACAATCCTCTTTGGGGCATGTTGTGGATAAAGGATCACCTGAGATATTGAATATGATTCATTTATTTTTATATTTGTGATGCTGGTATGAGCTAGTTTCTATTGTCTTGTGATTCAATTATGAGCCAATCACTATGGCCTTGTGATATATGTCAGAGCTACAGAATGATTGTGTGATGTATGGAAAATCTAGTTAGCTTGTGTACCTATTATGAGTATGAGCTAGTCCCAGTATATGTGATGTCTTCTCAAGATAATCACTATGTGTGCACTTCTTGATATGAACCTTGTGTGTATGTGAAATTAGGTAAAACTAATAATTAATGTATCATCTTAAAATGGAAGCACTTCCATTTTGGTAGGTTTAGCACCCTCTTTTAGTGCATTTACATGATAGATTTGCATTTAGGATGCATTTGCACTTGGAATTAGGGTTAGGATCCTAAGGATTCTCCTTGATTTCCTTTTCTGTGGATCTATTTTCTTGGTAGGACCTATGTATTGGTCCTTTGGCCCTTCATTACATCTCTTCTATGCCCTTGTGCCTTTTCCCAGCATTTTGTTATGTTTTCTCATCTTCCTAGGTCTCTGGTTGACTTGGGAACCTCAATTATTCTTCAAGGTGACCAGCCTGAAATCTCAGGTCAAGGTCGAGGTTGACCTTGACCTCTATTGGGTTTTGGTTCCCTCTTTCAGATTTTGATCCTATCGGGGTCCTAAACTTAAAAATAGGTCCCCAGATCCAAATGCGGAAGTATTTTCTCTAAAATTTGAATTAATCCATCCCCTCCTTGGTTGGTGATTGTAATTGGACCATAATTCAAGGTGAAATTTGAATTTGGGTCCCTTGCATCTCCCTAGAAGGTTTACCTTGAGATCTCTATATAAACTCTCTCTTTTGCCTTCATTATTCATATGTGATCATATATGACATGATGATATGATGTTACATGACAAGTACACATGATTATGACACGATGATGATGCAAGAATGCAAGAGGATGATATAGAAGGACAAGATATGATGATTCCTTGATACAAGCAAGCACCTTTGTGGACAAATTATTGTGGATCTTCATTGAAGTAAGAAAGAGGTTTTCAAATCCTTCCTTCTTCATTGATCTATTACTTTCAATATTTAAGCGTTCAAATGATACAATCATGGGGTAGCAACTACGGATTATGTGTTTGGTAGGAGTACTTTAGCCTTGGGGACTTGGTATTCTTTCCTTATCATAATCAAATCTATGCATTGATCTCTCATTTCAATTCAAGTTAGGGTTTCAATCTTGAAGATTGAACCTTGGTATTGCACATTCAAAGCTCTTCCTAACAGCACCACACACACCTATTCTATTACATTCGGCTATTCGTGGAGGTGGAAACCACCAATATGGGGGTTTGACTAAGGCAAAACCCTATATAGCCACCCCACAGCACCATTTTTGGATACCTACAATCATTGTTTCAGGAGTCACAAAGTAGATTTGGATACTCTTTTTAGCCAACTTTTGAGATTTACAAACATAATTTTTGTCGGAGCTATGCAGGTCAAGGTTGAGATTTCGAGGCATGATTGAGCCCCTGCAAAAAGGTCAAGGTCAAATTGACTCAGAAAAGCAAAAGAGTTTTGGGTTTTGTCCATCTCTGCATTTCTGTTCCAGATCCAATCGCAAAACCTCCAGAAACTCCACATAGGCATCAGAAAATAGACTTTTCCAGATCTGCTATAATGTGTGGCATGTACTTTATTCTGTTATTCTTTGTGAGAATTTCTAGATTTACATTCCTTCTCATTACAATTAAATATAACTTGTTTAATGGAGATATAGAGTATCTTTTATGTGCAAATCTCCATTATTCAAAACCCTGTATAAAGATCTCCATTTTCCCCCCTTTACATTTTGGTGAAAATAGAGATCATTTATCATTACAATTAAATGTAAGTGGATAATAGAAACATAGGGTATCTTTTATGTGCAATTATCCATTGTTCAAAACCCTACATAAAGAACTCCATTTTCCCCCTTGTCCATGCTTAATATTTGTAGCATGGAAATGCTTAAGGAAATTAAGGTTGATCTTACAACCATCCAACCTGATAATGTCCCTATCTGTGGATTTGATAATATTGCAAAAATAACTTTGGGCATTATTACACTACCTGTTAAAATTGCTCTAGTTACTCTCAGTAAACCTATTCATGTTATGCCTGGACCCCTCAACTATAAGCTTCTTTTAGGAAGACCATGGTTACATACTATGCATGCAGTTCCTTCGACTCTTCTCACAAGGTTAGGTTCATTTATAAAAATTTGATGTATATGCTACATGCGGATGATGCACTGAATCCTTTCTTAAATGCAAAATATGCTAAAATTCTTGAACCTCTCTAGCCAAGTAAGGAACCTGAAAAGACACCTGAGATTAAAAAAATTGAAGCTCCATCTTCTTCTTTGACTAAGGATGATTGGGGAAAATTGGACTTTAATCCTTCTTTTATTGGAGAATATAAAGTTTCTGATTTGGAATTCATGAAACAACAAAGTGGGTTTGAAAAACAAGTTTTTATTCCTTCCCCACTTTCTGCGGAATTAAAAAGTAACTTTGTTGCTGCTTCAATGGACAAAACAATTGAAACAATAAAACTTGATTTCTATGACATTGTGACATATCCTTCCCTTTTAACTCAATCTGATATGGCTGATAGATATGGTTTTGGTTATCATTTTATCAAGAAATAAAGATTTAATGGGAAAGGATGTGGTAAATATGAACAAGGTGTACAAGTACCCTTAGAAAATGAAATTTATGATTATACATATGGTTTAGGGTTCAATCCTTGCAAACAACCATTGGATTTTCCCCTCAATGTCAATCATATCTGTGGTGGATATTTGAAATTGGTTAATCCGCTTCTCCTCGACATGCATCAAAAACTTAGCTTGGATATTTTTCCCGGGGATGAAGCCTTAGAAATTTTTCAGGAAATTATGAGGATTTACCTACGTTGCATCATAAAAGAAGGAAGCCCTAATGTCTAAATACTGAAGCTTACTTTAGAGAACATGATGAACATGATATTTCTCCTTTACTAATGGATTCTCTGATACAAAGTAATTTTCTCATAACTCAGACTATTGACGTTCAAGTGGATGCAAATGACTTTGAGAAAATGATAAAAATTGGGAAATGTTTTAATCAAGATGAACATGATCAGTTGATTTCCCTCTTACTTGAGTATAAGGATATATTTTCTTGGATATATTCGGATATGCCAGGTATAGATCCTAAGATTGTTACTCACAATATTGGTCTCAAACCAAATACTAAACCAGTAAAGCATAAAATCCAAAAGATGAATCCAGGAATTTCCTTATTAGTTAAAGCTGAAATTGAAAAATTATTGGGTGCTGGATTTGTCTGCTCTATTGACTACTTAGAATGGATTTCAAACATTGTGGCTATTTCAAAAGGAGACAATAAGATAAGAATGTGCATGGACTTTCAAGATTTAAACAAAGCATCCTTAAAAGATGATTTTTGTTACCTAATATTGATATGATTTTTGATTCAACAGTTTGTCATGCTCTACTATCTTTTATGGATGGTTTTCAGGCTATAATAAAAAATTTATTCCTCTTGAAGATCAACTTAAGACCACATTTATAACACCTTGGGGAAATTTTTTTGGGTCATGATGCCTTTTGGATTAAGAAATGCGGGAGCAACTTATCAGCGAGCCATGACTTTGATTTTCCATGATTACATTCATAAGATTCTACAGGATTATGTGGATGATATCTTGGCAAAATCTATACAAAGAGAGGATCATAATTTTATTTTACAAAAAATATTTGAAAGGATTAGGAGTTATAATATTAGATTGAATCCTAAGAAATGGGCCTTTGGAATTGATTCTAGTAATTTTTTAGGGTTTATAATTTCCAAAAGAGGCATAGAGGTTGATACTTAAAATATTGATGTTATTGTTTGTTAGTAATAACTGAGAGGGGGGGGTGAATCAGCGGCCTCAAAAATTAATCCTTAAATCAACCCTTAAAACTTATAACCACAAATAATGCCTCTAGTTATCTTGTGTCCTACAAGATGTATGCCTTGATATACTTATATCAATTTCCTACTTGTCGGATATCTTTGTAAATCTTTCTTCTATATGATTACCGATAAGTAGTAAACTATTTACTGAAACATAGTAAATATGCAGAGTATACTGATAAATGTAGAATTACATATGTGAAATCTAAAACAGTAAAGTAATAAAATATTAACACATGACACATGAATTTTTAGCGTGGAAACCCTGTTAGGGGAAAAACCACTGGGACCGATACCCCAAATTCAAGTGAGCCCTGTTAGGATCCAACCCTGTTAAAGGTTACAAACACACGGTTAGGTGTGACCTTGTTAGAGGATTTAAAAGATAGTTTGTCACCTAGTATTAGGCATCTAATGCTACCATCCTTGCTCAAATTCTCTTGGCCTATCAATAGGTATCAGGCATATTCAATGCTACTTTCATGATCAAATTTTTTGATGCTCCTTGGGATGTATCTCAATTGAGAAAGACTTTTAAGTCCTCTTTTAATAGGCTTATATGATTCAATGGTTAAACTAAAACACTAATTATTTGTTCATACATACAACTCAATTATAGATTTTTAGATCTATTGTAAGTCCATTACCTCTCTAATAAATGTAATCAATCTTGTACCTTTGCTCCACACTTGTTCTGCTTTGTGATGCTTGTCTCACTGTTCGTCGGTGTCTGCAGAATCTATCTCTTTCTTTAGCTTGTTGATCAGGACTAAATGAAGACTTTCTTCTCCTTCAGATTTTCTTTAGCATCTTTCCTCTTCTCTTTTTCACCCACACAATTCATAATGAATTGAGTTTGTCTCTTTATAGATAGGTTTTAACTTTTCTTATCTTTCTTGATTCTTGGCGTGATCCACTATTCTCCCCAATAAGATTTAAAGAAAACTCCAGTTTTATCTCAAAGAGATCTTCTTGCCAACTAGACAAAGTAGCTTTAAATTTATTACTTATCCTCAACTTTATCTAGTCAATTAAAAAAATGATAAGAATCACTTAGGTCTATTTATAGCTCTTTACAGCTAAGCATTTTGTCATTTTTTGAACTCTCTATTCTTTCAGTCAAAGATTCAGTTAGTCATCGGTGACAACTGATTGTTTCATCGGTGTGACTTTAGTTGTCATTGGGATCTCCATCCTTGTCATTTTCATTGGGCAACACTAAAATTCTTTTCGTCGGGTTACTCTGTTCTTTGCTCACCGGGAAACACTGTGACTTTGCTCATCAGTAATGCTATGCATTTCTTCGTCAGGTAACACTGTGACTTTGCTCTTTAAATTTAACCATCGGTGTGCACTCCATCAATGTATACAATCACTTAGTGAATACTTAACTTATATGCATTACCGATAGCATAGCCTTTTAATCTTTGGTTCCTTGAAGTCTTTTGTAGTATATCCATGACCATACAAATTATATCAAGTTGACATCAATGAAAATACAATACATTAACATATTTAATTCCTTGCATGATCACCAAAATAACATCTTCAAACATTCAATCAGTTAGATGTCATCAATCTCTCCCTTTGGCATTGATGAAAACATACTACATTATCATACTATACTATTGTTAATACAATATGAAATATACAGTTTCATCAAGCTTTCCTACTATAACTATTACAAATGTCTGGCTATCGGTAAGCTCAGCTAGCTTAAATTTGATTCTTGCAGACCTTTCTTTCTGTCTTCAATCCCTTCACTGGAAGGATGTAGAATCTTTCTTTCCCTTATGTGATTTGATCTCCTTCTGTGTCAAATTTCTCTCCCTTTCACTGTTCTCCTTCCTTTGATGTCTTCTTTGTCAACAATTTTATTCCTTCTGAATGTATTCTTCCTTTTTGATTCCATCTCTCCCTTTGAATACTTTGATGAATATGATCAATATGATGTATAATAATGAGATATCTCTCTCCCTTTGACATTAATTCCCAAAAAAAAAATCTCTCTCCCTTCGGAAACAAATATTTGACAGAAATGTCAAACAGATCCTTCTATCCATAATATACTCTTTGAATTTCCCTATCCATCGGTAATAACTCTGTTGCTTGGAGTAGATAAATACCTTGATGTGTATAGATTTATCTTTGAAGTTCATCATTCTTCTTGCATCAACATGACTGATATTCTGATAATATGTAGGCTGATGCAGCCTTCTAGTCATTTTACTGACTAGTAGACAAGGGTCTGACCCCTAGTCTTTTTCTCAAGTATTCAAATGCATCCTTGGGCAGTGGCTTGGTGAAGATATTGGCCAATTGTTCCTTTGATTGCACATACTCAAGTACCACCTCCTTTGCTTGAACTTGTTCTCTCAAATAATGATACTTGATGGCAATATGCTTTGTTTTAGCATGCATGACTGGATTCTTGGAAATGTTTATTGCACTTGTATTATCACAAAAGATAATTAATGGTTCAAGAATTTTCATATGCATACCTTCCAGTAAATGTTTGATCCATGCAATATTTGAGTAGTTTTTAGAAGCACCAACATACTTTGCTTCAGCAGTAGATTGAGAGATGCATCCTTGCTTCTTGTTGATCCAGGTGATAAGTTTGTCACCCATAAAGAATGCTCCTTCATTTGTGCTCTTTCGGTCATAAATATTTCCAGCCCAATTAGCATTGATAAAGACCTTAAGTTCAAATTTTCCTTCTCTGCTGTACCATAAGCCATATTCCTTGGTATTCTTTAGATATCTTAGAATTGTTTTCACAACAGTCATATGTGATTCCCTGGGATTAGCAGAAAATATTGCAACTATACCTACTGCATGTGCAATATCTGGTCTAGTATGTACAACATACATGAGTTTCCCAATCATAGATCTATACAAAGCTTGATTTACCTCTGATGTCTTGTCCACCTTTGTCAGCTTACATCCAGTTGCCATTAGTGTTCCAACTGGTTTGGAATCTTCCATCTTGAATAATTTCAGTACTTCCTTGATGTACTTGGATTGTGTAATGAAAATACCTTCATCTTGTTGCATGATCTGTAGACCAAGAAAGAACTTGATCTCTCCAAAGATAGACATCTCAAATTATTTGCTCATCTCATTTGCAAATGATTTTCATAGCATATCATTGCCTCCAAATATGATGTCATCAAAAAATATCTCAACAATCAAAATGTTAGCATCAATATCTTCCTTCAAATAAAGATTATAGTTTTCACTAGTCCTTACTAATCCAATACTAATAAGATAGGAATGATGTCTTTCATACTAGGCTTAGGGTGCTTGTTTCAATCCATACAGGGCTTTGTGAAGTCTACATACCATTTCCCTCTTGTCTGGATCAACAAACCCTTCTAGTTGTTCAATGTATACCTCTTCTTCAAGTATTCCATTTAGGAATGCAGACTTAACATCCATTTGATATACCTTGAATCCTTTATATGCAGCATAAGAAAGAAATATTCTTACTCCTTCTAGCCTAGCAATGGGTACAAAGGTCTCTCCATAGTTAATCCCTTCTTCTTGTGCATATCCCTTGCATACTAGTCTTTCTTTATTTCTTGTGACTTCTGCATTCTCATTCAGTTTATTCCTGAATATCCATTTTGTACCAATGACATTCTTGTCATCTGGTCTTGTTACAAGTATCCATGTCTTTTTTTTCTCTATCTTCTCAATCTCTTCATTCATAGCACTTATCCATTCATCATTATCTAGTGCAACATTGACAGATTTAGGTTCATAATCACAAATAAGACATCTTGTATTTTGAGACTTACTTCTGGTTCTCACACCAACCTTCTTGTCTCCAATGATATGTTTCTATGGATGATTATTTTTGAGATATCTTGCAAGTACAGGTTCAGCTCTTTGTCTATCATCTTGATCATCATTTTGTTCTTCATCACTTTGTGCATCATTTTGAGCATTATTCTGATCGTCGGTATTTGCAGCCTGATGCTCGGTTGCAATGATCTATTGCTTGGGAGCTCTATATTTTTGGTTGGGTAGAGTTTCAGGTTCTTCATTATAATTGAACCTATTGTAGTCCTCTAGTTCTTTTGTGCTTTCATTTTCATTCTTCTCTGCAAATTCATCTATCTTTACATTTGCACTTTCAACAATTTTGTTAGAGGCTTTATTTAGACATTTGTAATCCTTTCTCTTGGTGGAATACCCTAGGAAGATACCTTCATCACTCTTGGAGTCAAGCTTTCCATTTCTATCATCCTCTAAGATATAACATTGACTACCAAAGATTTTGAAATAACTCACATTGGGTGTATTTCCATACCATAGCTCATAGGGTGTCTTCTTTGTGTCCTTCTTCAATTGTACTCTATTTAATGTGTAAATAGCAGTACTGATAGCTTCCCTCTAGAATTTTGGGTGATGCCTTTCTCTATCATCAGTGTCCTTGCACAATCAACTATGGATCTGTTCCTTCTTTCAACAATTCCATTTTGTTGTGGTGTCCTTGGTGCAAAGACCTATCTTTTGATTCCATGCTCATTACAAAATTTAGTGAATTTATCTAAAATAAATTCCCCTCCTCTATCTGATCTTAAGCATTTCAATTATTTACCACTTTTTTCTCAACCAATGCCTTGTACCATTTAAACATCTTAAATGCTTCAGATTTATCTTTTAGAAACATTACTGTCGTCATTCTAGAGTAACAATCAATAAAGAGAATTAAATATCTATCTCCATAATAACTCTTTTTCCTCATAGGTCCACATAAATCAGTATGGACTAATTCTAGAATTGCATCAGATGTATGAGTTTTTCTTTTGAAACTAGACTTTGTCATCTTACCTTTTTGACAATTATTACACATGATGTTGTCTGGCTTAAAACCATCATCGGTAAACCTCTGACATTTCTCTTTTTTCTGATCTTTATCATGTTGTCAAAGTTCACATGACACAATCTTTTGTGCCACAACCATATGTCTTTGTTTGTAGCAATCAAACAAGTGGAGTCAGTATCATTCAGATAGAATAAGTTACCTTTTGTCTGCTCACTGGTACCAATCAGATTTAATGAATTTGTTGAAGATTTTTTCCTTCTTATTTTCAAATGCTACTCTGTGACCTAAATTATTCAATTGAGAAACACTCAATAGATTATAATTCAATCCATTTACCCAATAAGCATTTTCATATTTTATTTGGTTATTCAACATTATGGTTCCTCTACCTTCAATTGGACAAGGTGTGTCATTACCCATTCTTACTGAACCACCTTTATAGTATTCAAAAGTCTCAAAAAATTTCTTATCACCAGTCATATGGTGAGTGTGCCACTATCTATGATCTAGCTATCTTTTTTACTTACTTTAGATATGAGTGCAGTTTCTACATACCTTTCTTCATCATCATCTAAGTCATCTTTTACTTCCACAAATACCATCTCGATGTCTTCCTCAGATTCACTGTCAGTGTGCTAGATAACTGGCCTTCTTTCCTTTGTCCTTGTAGTCTCGGGTATCTCTTCTTTCTGATTGTCATTAGCTTCTGTAATCACCTCTATCAAAATTATTTTCAAATGATCTGTCATTACTTATGTAATCTTTTCTCCTGTTAGGACATCTTGCAGCAAAGTGTCCAATCTCTTTACAATTAAAACAAACAAGTGGTAATTTACCTTTGTATTTACCTTTGCCTCTCTGCATTCTCCTAGCCATAAGTGCTTCAATTTCATCAAGATCTTCTTCTTCAATTTCACTATCACTATCTTTCCTCATAGTGTTTTTATGACTTGATTTACTTATTCTCATAGAATTTTTGAATGCAGACTTTATGTTTGGTAAAAGACTATTATCAAAATTATTCATCTCAAATGAAACTAGTCTTCCAATCAAACTGTCTAGAGTAAAAGTGTTATTAGCTACTGCTCTCATTTTTTGTATGGTAGATACTCTAATAACATAAGTAGGCAGTAAGGTTCTTAGCATTTTACTTACCACTATATCTTCTTCTAGTACACCTCCAACTCCTCAGATAGCATTGACTACCTCTTTGATTCTTGTGTTGTACTATGTGATGTTTTCACTTTATTTCATTTTGAGATCATCAAACTTTCCTCTATGGATTTCTGCCTTGGCTCTCAAAACATTCTTGTCACCACCATGTACAAGCATCAATTTGTCCCACATCTGCTTTGTTGTCTTGTAGTATTTGACATCTTCAAATTCAGCATTGGAGAGTGAGGAAGCAAGCTCTATTATCAAGCATTTGTGTTCATGCTTCTCTCTCATCTGTTCAACTATTGGTGCTCCTATGGGAAACACATATTCAATATCTAAGTATTGAGTAATGTCATTTCTAATACTTGATAAGTAGAGTCTTATTCTACTCTGCCATGAATCAAAATTGTCTTTGTTCAACTTGGGCACATCTTGTATGTTCATCTTGTGATCTTTTTCTTAGGTCTTGAAACCTTCCTTCTAAGCACACAAGCTTTGATACCAATTGTTAGTAATAATTGAGAGGGGGGGAGGGTGGTGAATTAGTGGCCTAAAAAATTATGCCTCTAGTTATCTTCTATCCTACAAGATGTATGCCTTGATATACTTATATCAATTTCCTACTTGTCAGATAGCTTTGTAAATCTTTCTTCTGTATGATTACCGATAAGTAATAAACTATTTACCGAAACACAATAAATATGCAAAGTATATCGATAAACCCAGAATCGGATATGTGAAATGTAAAATAGTAAAGTAATGAAACATTAACACATGACCCATGGATTTTTAACATGGAAACCTTGTTAGGGGAAAAACCACTTGGATCGGTACCCCAAAATTTCACTCTTCTGAAGTGAGCCCTGTTAGGAGCCAACCATGTTAAAGGTTACAAACACATTGTTAGGTGTGACCTTGTTAGAGGATTTAAAAGATAGTTTGTCACCTAGTATCTGGCATCTAATGTTACCATCCTTGCTCAAACTCTCTTAGCCTGTTAATAGGTATCAGGCATATCCAATGCTACTTTCATGATCAAAATTTTTGTTACTCGTTGTAATGTATCTCACTTAAAAAAGACTTTTAAGTCTTGCTTTGTTAAGAGGCTTATATGCTTCAATGGTTGAAGTGAAACACTAATGATCTTTTCATACACACAACTCAATTGTAGATTTTCAGATCTATTATAAGTCCATTACCTCTCTGATCAACGTAATCAATCTTATACATTTGCTCCACACATGTTGTGATCTGTGATGCTTGTCTCATTGTCCGTTGGTGTCTGCAAAATCTATCTCTTTCTTCAGCTTGTTGATCAGGACTGGATGGAGACTTTCTTCTCCTTCAAATTTTCTTTAGCATCTTTCCTCTTCTCTTCTTCACCCACACAATTCGTAATGAATTGATTTTGTCTCTTTATAGACACGGTTTAGCTTTTCTTGGCTTTCTTGATTCTTGGCGTGATCCACAATTCTCGCCAATAAGATTTAAAGTAGACTCCAATCTTATCTCAAAGAGATCTTCTCGCCAACTGGACAAAGCAACTTTAAATCAATTACTTATCCTCAACTTTATCTGGTCGATTAAAACAATGATAAGAATCACTTAGGTATATTTATAGCTCTTGACAGCTAAGCATTTTGTCATTTTCTGAACTCTCTGTTCTATCGGTCAACACTTTAGTTAGTCATCAGTGACAACTGACTATTTCATCAGTGGGACTTCAAATGTCATCGGGATTTCCATCCTTGTCTTTTCTGTTGGGCAACAATGAAATTATTTCTGTCGGGTTACTTTGTGCTTTGCTCATCGGGCAACACTATGACTTTGTTCATTGGTAATGTTGTGCATTTCTTCGTCGGGTAACACTGTGACTTTGCTCTTTAAGTCTGACCATTGATGTGCACTCCATTAGTGTATACAGTCACTTAGTGAATACTTGACTTATATGCATTACTGATAGCATAGCCTTTTAATCTTTGGTTCCTTGAAGTATTTTGCATTATATCCATGATCATATAGATTATGTCAAGTTGACATCAATGACAATACAATACATTAACTAATTTAATGCCTTGCAAGATCATCAACTTAACATCTTCAAACATTCAATCAGTTACATGTCATCAATTGTTAACATTCCTCCTCCTAAGAACATTTCTCATTTACATAGTTTACAATGAAAAATTCAAGCTATTAGTTGCTTTGTTTCTAACTTAGCCAATAGAATTGTTCCTCTCACTTCCTTTCTTGGAAAAGATACCATTTTTTCTTGGAATGAGGAATGTAAACAATCCTTTGAGAAATTTAAGGAGTATCTCGCCAATCCTCCTATTTTGCAACCCACTCAGTTTGATACACCCTTTTATCTATATACTTTAGCTACTCCGTATGTGGTGAGTGTGTTGTTGGCTCAACATAATAGTGAAGGTAAGGAAAGACCAGTGTACTACATTAGTTGGACTTTACTTGAATATGAAATGAGATATACTGATTTGGAAAGAAAATGCTTGGCTTTAGTTTATGCTTTTCATAAACTCAGGCATTACCTATTGAATGTTGAGGTTAATGTGATTGTTAAATTTGATCCTTTGAAACACCTTTTCTCAAAGACTAATCTCTTTGTCCATCTCGCAAAGTGGGTGATGTTACTTACGAAATTTGACCTTAATTTCATTTCCCAAAATTCAATTAAAGGAAAAGCTTTAACTGATTATTTAACTAAAGCTCATTATCCTCATTCTGATACATGCTCTACTTCAATAGAAATCTCTAGATGAGAACATTCTAGCTATTAAGCAGGATGATATTTGGGTATTATATTTTGAAAGATCTAGATGTAAGATAGGTTCTGGTGTTGGCATTATCTTGATCCCTCCTACAAAGAAACTAGTCCCTATGTCATATAAATTGACCTTTCCCTGCACTAACAATATTGTAGAGTATGAAGCTCTTATAGCTGGCTTACAAGCAACTTCATCCCTTAATATTAAAAACTTGGAAATCTATGGGGACTCACAATTGATTATGGAAGAAATCAAAGGAGGTTATCAGAAAAAGAATGATAAAATGATGCAATATCAAGATTTGGCTCTTGATATTCTTTCACAATCCTATTCCTATACGATACAAACTTTACGTAGGAAAGATAACCGACATGGAGATGCCATGGAAAGCGCAGCTTCTTTGGTTTGTCTCAAGAATAATGCTGAATATTTTCAATTCACTATACATACTCTTAAACACCATGCAATTTCTAATAAGATTATTGTTGATTGTTTGAATTTACATTTGGATGAATGGTATTTGCATATCTTTCATTTTTGAAAGATGGTAATTTTCCTGAATCGGAAACAAGAAACATGTGTAATCGTATTAGGAAGCTTGCAGTACATTATATTATTCTAAGAGATACACTTTATAAATGATCTTATGATGGTTTTCTTTTAAGATGTCTTTGTAGAACCAAAATTCTGATAGCTTTAGCAGAAGTTCATTCCGGTTCTTATGGGGGAAATTTTGGTGGGAAGTCTTTAGTCAATAAACTTCTTAGACTGGGATATTATTGGAAAAAATTGGAATAAGATTCTTTCATGTTTGTTAAGAAGTGTCCTCAGTTTCAGCAATATAGTAATTTGATTCATGCTCCTGCTCGTGAGCTTCATAATCAAGTTGCTCTATGGCCTTTCAGTATTTTGGGTTTTGATCTTATTGGAAAAATCTCACCATCTTCTTCTTAAGGACATACATACATCTTGATGTATATAGATTACTTTACAAAGTGGGTATAAGCTATCCCTCTTTGTTCTACTACTGCAGATGTTATTTGTGATTTCATCCTTAATAATATTATAGCACAATTTGGTATTCCTTCAATGATAGTTTCAGATAACGTTGCTTCTTTCAAGAATAAAGAAGTCACAAAATTTTTGGAGAAATATTGCATCCAAGATAGATTTTCATCTCCCTATTATCCCCAATCTAATGATCAAGATGAAGTGTCGAATAAAACTATTAAACAAATCTTAAGGAAAATAATTAATAAGCATGCGAAATATTGACATACCCAACTTACCTACACTTTATGGGCTTACAGGACTAGTGCTCATACTACCACAAGTACTTCTCCTTATAATCTTGTCTATGGTATTAATGCTATTATGCAATTGGAATTAGAAATATGTTCTTTACGTGTTTCATTTCATGGGATAATCGACAAGGATACCTTTCGGGAACAACATTTACATGAATTGGAAATGTTGGATGAAAAATGAATAAATGCTTTGGAACATATAAAGGCTTATCATAAATCACTTCAGAAGCAATATAATCATAAGGTCATTGAATGATCATTTTCAGTAGGCGGTTTAGTCTTATATGATAACCAAAGAAATGTGAATGCTCTACCTGGTGAAAAAGGGAAGTTTAGCCCTAATTGGCTGGGACCTTTTGTTGTAATTGAGGACTTTGGTTCAGGTGTTTATAAAATTGCTAATATGGATAGTGTGATTTTTAAGGAACCTATTAATATTATGCATCTTAAACATTATTATCCTTAATCCACCATTCTTTCCTTATGCATTTATGTATTCCTTATATTATTGTAATATTTGTTTTATAGGATATGAGATTTTAGTAAATTACATTTGAACGCACTCATAAAAAGTTTTTTATCCTCTCTGAAACACCCAGATCACCTGTGGGATAGTCATCAAGGAAGATGGGATGGGTCCCCTCTAGACTCCAGTACCTAATGTAATCCATGCACACGTATGTTGGGGCTGCATCAGGGGCTACCTCTACATCCTCTCTCTCATCAATACCCTATCTATAATATCTACTATCGATGGTCAGTGTATAGCACAAGGTCTCTAATAGTACCTTGTCAGGTGTGTGTACCAAGGTATTGATCTAGGGACTCCCTGTACAAGAAAAAACTATCTCATCACTCTGTCATAGTAATAAGACATTACTATGTGACTGGGGTGACCCTCTAGAAGCTTGCACTTCTGTGAGTGTCTCATTTGGTGTCGCATATCTAGCCACTTTTTCATACGAAAGTATGGTCTCCATATCACATTGCTCCTTGGTATACGGTCTAGACATACCCTCCAATAAATGATATCTCCATACTGCCAGGAAGCTCCCAGTGGATAAGTGAAAGCTCTAGGTGTGCTCACATCTACCATCACCAGATATTCCTATGGTCATGTACATGTGAAATGCTCAAATAACCAAATTTTCAATAGTGTGCATATAGTGAGGCTCTCTCGCTGATATCTCACCAGCTAACATAACTCATGATAGAGATGGGCTAGCATGTTGCCACTCCATGTGAAGATAGTCCTATCACTCTCCATCCTACGTATGAGATGAGTGAATGGTGCTGAGAAGATTGTACCCTTTGTTTTGGGTACTACAACCAAGGAAAGTACACATAGCATCAATCTTTGTACCAAGGGTGTCGGTCTTGCTAGTATAGTTGATAGAGTGATATGGTCTCCTTAGGTTTGAATCCGTGGAACCCACCCTTTACAATACTCTACATCTTCTTGGATATCCTCGGAACACCATTGTACTCTCATTATGATAGCCTCCCCTCAGACTGGAAGTCGTAGGATCTTGTATACATCCTCTAATGTCACCGCGATCTCTCCTTAGGGAAGATGAAAGGAACAAGTGTCCTCATTCCAACTCTCTATAAGAGTCGATATCATGGCTCGATGAAAATTCATCTATGGTAGGACTGCTACACAGTATAGTCCCACATCTCTCAGTTGTTGTATCTCATCCTCATCTAGCTCGGACAACTTCTCTGTGATCAACAGTAGTGGCCCTCGAAAGGGGTGCTCCCAGAGACAAACCAGGTCCTATCAGCACAAAGAAACATCATATTAGACACCTACAATTACTAAACTACACATCCCACTTGCCTAGGTTGAGGTAAAACTTCTTGGGTTGAGGTCGACCTCACCCCAAAAGAGGATTTGAACCTTCCCAGTTTAGGTTGACCTTAAAGGGTCAATGTTAACATGACTGGGTCAAGGTTGACCATTATGGATTAGGGTTGACCTTGACTCTAAAAAATAGTAAATGCACATTATAGAAACCAAAAATAGAAGGCTTACCTTGGGAAGAAGCTATCCTATAGCCACGCACTGTCTCAGGAGCTCCATCTATGTCGCTTGAAGTTCTTCTCTGATTGGCATCTTTCTTTCTCTCCCAAACTTTGAAAATGGTAAGAATGAGGAGGTATGTTCTCTCTTCTCCTATTTATAGATAGAAATTATGGTTTTGTGAGGATTTTTAGGGTTTACCTAGGTTAAATTAGAATTTCTTTGCATATGCTTTTAGATAGACATTCAGTCTTTTCATCATAACTTGAGTTTTGTAGCTTTTTTTTCAATTCTATCAGTGGCATTGGAATTTTGATTTAGGTACCTAACTCCTTGACTAAGTTTTGGAAGGTTTAGGATCCTTCTAACTAGTTTAGGAAATAATTTTTCAACAAACTGCATATCTAATGTATAGGGTTATCCTTATCACCCTGTTTTACCCTTCAGAAAAAGAAAGCCAAAACAGGGGGCATAAGGGGATCTACACACTTCTCAATCTCATCCTAGTAATTCTTAGGTGATTTATGGATTTTCATTAACCTTGTGTGCTGCAGGTTGTGGGTACTAATAGTTTCTTGCAGGATCTCTACATTGAGGACTTGGCTATATCCTTTTTACCTTTATGATGTTTTTTTTACTTTAGCTTACATATTCACATAGTGTCATATCTAAGATAAAGTGAGGGATAAATGTATCATCTTAAAATGGAAGAACTCCCATTTTTGTAGGTTTAACACCCTCTTTTAGTGCATTTACATGATAGATTTTCATTTAGGATGCATTTGCACTTGGAATTAGGGTTAGGATCCTAAGAATTCTCCTTGATTTCCTTCTTCGTGGCTCTTTTTTATGGGTAGAACCTCTTTATTGGTCCTCCCAGGCTTCATTACATCTCTTCTAGGCCCCTGTGCCTTTTCCCTACATTCTGTCATGTCTTCTCATCTTTCTAGGTCTTCGGTTGACTTGGGAACCTCATTGATTCTTCAAGGTGACTAGCCTGAAATCTCAGGTCAGGGTTGAAGTCAACCCTAACCTAGGCAAGGGTCAAGGTTGAACTTGACCTAGGACAGGGTCAAGGTCAACCTTGACCTCTATCAGGTTTTGGTCCCCGCTTTCATATTTTGATCCTATCAGGGTCCTAAACTTAAAAATAGGTCCCTGGATCTGAATGCGAAAGAGTTTTCTCCAAAATTTGAATTAATGCATCCCCTCCGTGGTTGGTGATTGTAATTGGATGATAATTCAAGGTGAAATTTGAATTTGGGTCCCTTGCATCACCCTAGGAGATTTACCTTGAGATCTCTATATAAATACTCTCTTTTTCCTTCATTATTCATATGCGATCATATATGATATGATGATATGATGTTACATGACAAGTACACACAATTATGACATGATAATGATGTAAGAATAAAAGAGGACGATATACAAGGACAAGATAGGATGATGCCTTGATACAAGCAAGCACCTTTGTGGACAAATTGTTGTGGATCTTCATTGGAGTAAGAAAGAGGTCTTCAAATCCTTCCTTCTTCATCAAGATCTATTACTTTCAACATTCAAGCGTTCAAATGATACAATCATGGGGTAGCAACTATGGATTATGAGTTTAGTAGCAGTACTTTAGCCTTCGGGGCTTGTTATGTTTTCTTTATCATAATCAAATCTATGCATTGCTCTCTCATTTCAATTCATGGTAGGGTTTCAATCTAGAAGATTCAATCTTGGCATTGCACATTCAAAGCTATTCCTAAGAGCACCACACACACCTATTCTATTACATCCGGCTATTTGTGGAGGTGGAAACCACCAAAATAGGGGTTTGACTAAGGAAAAACCCTATATAGCCACCCCAAAACACCATTTTTAGATACTTACAATCACTTTTTTGGGAGTTGCAGAGCAGATTTGGATATCCTCTTCGGCCAACTTTTGGGATCCATGAACAAAATTTTTGTCAAAGCTGTGCAGGTTGAGGTTGACATTTCATGGCACAATTGCTCCCCTGCAAAAATGTCAAGGTTGACCTGACTCAAAAAAAGAAAATATTTCTGGGTTTTATGCATCTCTACATTTATGTTCCAGATCCAGTTGCAGAACTTCCAGAAACTCCACACAGGCATCAGAAAATTGACTTTTCTAGATCTACTATAATGTGAGGTATGTACTTTATTCCATTATTCTTTGTGAGTATTTCCAGATTTACATTCCTTATCATTACAATTAAATGTAAGTGGTTAATAGAGACATAGGGTATATTTTATGTGTAAATTTGCATTGTTCAAAACCCTATCTAAAGATCTCCATTTTCCCCTCTTTATAATTAATAATAATGGGCATGAAATCAACACCTGATAGAAAATGATAGCATTTATTGGATGGGGCCAAGTTTATGGTATCCCTTAATTAATATTTAATATTAAAGAGATTAGAGATATCATCACTTGAGGAGAGAAGAAATTTCCTCTAATTGCAAATTATGAAGCCTTTGATTTCCCACAAGAGGATATGTAGGTAGGATCATCAGGAGTGACCCTTCGAGGCTTAGGTTTGGGTCTAGGGATGACCCTATTTATGCAAGCTAAACACTAGCTATTGTAAGTATCCATTGTGATCTTGATTTGTCAATGCTATGATGGACAAAGGAGTTAATAAATCACTGCTACTAAATTAAAAGGAATATTATTGGTTAATTGAGTTAAGGATTGATGTTAAGCTTAACAAATTAATAGTACCTGAGGGTAGATGTTACAAGAAAAAGCTATTGTTTTTATTATTATTTATATTTTGAAGGCTAAATCAATTATATGTAGTTTCCATTTTTCCATTTGAGTAAAAATCAACATAAAAATATATTAAAAAAACTCTTAAATATTCAAGAATTTTCTAAAAATATAAATCACACTAATGATAAAATTAAAAAATAATTCACTTATAAAATGTATATTAATTTTTTTGTGCTTAATGACCAACATATATCCCATCAAATTATGATTATGAATTTAATAAAAAATCAATTTTATAAAGAAACGTCAAGGGATGGATCTAGTCCTCACTCAACGTTCTTGCCTCTTGTGGGTTGAGTGATGAATTATTTTCCTAAGAGGTGGATCTCATATTTCTTGGACGTTTCTACCTCTTGTGGGCTTAATGATGAATTGATTACCCCAAGGGATGGATCTAGTCTTGGCTAGATATTCCTGGCTCTTGTGTGGTAAGTGATGAATTGGTTACCCCAAGAGATGAATTTGGTCCTATTTGGATGTACTTGCATCTTGTGGGCTAAATGATGAATTAATTACCACAAGAAATGGATCTAGTCTTGCTTGGATGTTCCCACCTCTTGTGGGGCAAATGATGAATTGATTACACCAAGGGATGGATTAGGTCATGGTTGGACATTTCTTCCTCTTATGTACTAAATGATGAATTAATTACCACAAGGGATGGATTTGGTTCTGCTTGGATATTTCTACCTCTTGTGGGCCAAATATTGAATAAATAACCCAAAGAAATGGATCTAGTCCTAGTTGGACATTCTTGCATCATGTGAGCTAAGTAGTGAATTGAAATTACCCTAAGATATGAATCTAGGCTTTGTTGGACATTCCTAGCTCTTATGAGGCAAGTGAGCTATCTCTACATATAGTATTGTGCAATCTCTGTATATTTGCAAGAGTATGCTCTGTATTATGCTCTATATTTTTAGTTAAGCTAGAAAAAGAGAATAACTAAGAGAGAACCAAAAGATATGAATTTGAGGAATGCTATCATGCAAACAATAGTTTTTAGAAATTCAATTGACACCCTTATGAGATGGCATTGATCCTTTTCTTTGAAAGATGAAAGAAAACTTGGCTTTAGTTAAGCTTTGCCAAGTTTCTACTATCGATCACAATTCACATTCAAAATAAAGGAGAAAAAATATATGATAATATTAGAGTTGGACAATGAAAGGTGGATTACAGATGTAATTTCATGATCATTCAACCATTACTTGAGGAAAAAAAAATCAGAAGAGAAAACTATGATGTCCTCGTTTTGAAATAGGATCTAATAATAAAATTTAAATAGAAATGAATAAATTTAAATTTAAATTAAAAATAATAAATAATAAATTTAAAATATAACATAATTAAATTGGTTAAGTTAATAAATGGTTGAAAGGCATGAATTGAAAAGTGACAACTCTATCAAACATGAGATATAAAATGAGAGAATAAAACTTATTTTGGAAGGGTGAGAGAGGAGGGAAGAAAAAAGGGAAGGTGTAAAGCAAGGAAGAATTAATAGAAGAGAAAAAGAAATGAGAATAAAATAAGGAAGTGACTCCTTCAAAGGGAAAAAAGTTATGAAGGGTTGGGACTCTTTTAGAGGGCATACATTTGATGAAGGGTTGTGACTCATCCAAATGATAGTAATTGTGGAAGGTTGTGACCTTTACAAAATGCATCCATAATGAAGAGGTGTGACTCTCGCTCACATTGGAATATATAAAGGGGAGAATGTTTCATTTAAGGCAGACATCTATGAGAGAACAATTTAGGGAATAATATATTACTCTCAAAGGAAATAATTAAAAATGGCGATTCAATTCTAATAAAAGGTGTTGACTCTTTCACCAATAAAGTATAAAGGAGATTTCATTCGAAGCAAAAAAGGAGGAGCAACAATAAAAGAGTTTTATTCAGATTGAGAAGAAGAATTCCATTTGATAAAGCAGATCAATATAAGAGATCAACCTGATATGAGAAATCATACTTCAGATATTTATACAGTTTAGCTCATTTTAATCAAATTAGAATTACATCTCTAACTACATTTTTCCTCCTATTTTATTTTGGATTAGTAAATTTAGACCAAAATATAAGGTGATCCCAAAACGAGACATTACAATTTGTAGTAATTGTTTTTTCAAAAAGAACTCCTCTTGAAAGTTATTTTTTAGGAATATAAAACTAAAGAAGAAATTACGTGGAGTTAAACTTATAGAATTCAGTGGTTAAAAGATGTTGATAAAAGTTCTTTCTTTCATAAATCTTTACCTACTAAATAAGCTCATAACCACATCAATACTTTCACTGAGGAGGTTGGGAAGTAAGACTATGGAGAAAGTATGCATCAAATTGCTAAGCAATATTTTTATCGCTTATTTTCACTCCAACCTCTAAATGAAATGAAACAACACTCCAGTTGTTTATGCAAAATTTGTTTTGAATTTTTTTGCTATAAATTAAGGACAACTAATGCTTGAAATATCTGATGCCCTCCCAAAGCTTTTTCTGACATGACCTCTTCTAAAGAGATTTCATTTTTCTAATAAAGACTCCCCCTTTAATGAAAAAAAAACTAGCCTTAAAAAGCATCCCAAGTATTCTAAAACGCCCCAAATATTATGCTAAAACTTCCACTATTATAAAACTTCCCAAAATTGTAGACTTGAATATAAAAGCGACCAAAAACGAGTAAGAAATAGGTAGAGCAAGTCAAGATCACACAACGAAAGGCATTGGTAACAAAAATGGCAAACATAATGTGTCTAAGTTCGTCTGGATGGTCAACAAGATTGTGAGATTTTAATGGAAGAGCTCTTTTGGTGTTTCCGTTGCCTTCTTAGCCACGTGTGTTAAAGATACTTGTAGACACCAATGGGAAAATAATGTTTGCAATGAAGTTGCCTTTACACTATTATTATTGGCAGCTTCAATAGGTGTTGAAGTTGTGGTACAAGTCAAAGTTGTAGTCACAGTTGCTTGAGTGATGTTAGTTTCACCATAGATTTGTAAGGGATTTTTCATTGTTATTCAATGGAGGGGAAAATGGATGAGGAGGAAAATGAATTTTTCATTGTTATTTAATGCTTGAAATATCGGTTACAGAGAGATGAAGATGCAGGAAACCATGTCTCAGAGGAATATACGGAGGATGAGGAAATTTCACAATGTTGTGGGCAACATTCGAACATTTTAACTATCAACCTGTCTGATGAAGTGGAAATCGACAGATTATTGATGAGAGATCTTGCCATTTTGTGAAGATTTGTTGGGAAAAGAAAAGACAGGGTTTCAATTAAAAGTTGGATTACGGCCGAACAATGGAAAACAGAATGCATTGTGAAGTTCGTCCCAAAAAATTTAATTTTTGTTATATTTGCAAAAATGGAGGAGAAAACCAGAATTTTGATGGGTGGTATTTGGTTAATAGATGAAGATCCGCTATACATTCAAAAATAGTATTTGTTTTGATACCTTGGGGTTGTGCAACTTGGCATCATCTCATCTCTTCTCCCCACTTCACCAGCAGCCTTCCTATTATTTTCTATTGTGATGGCTACTTTACATGCATGTTGCAGAGTATGGAAATTTTTGGCATCCATGTAAAATACTAAACATATTTCATCAAATTTCATCAACAAGTTTCAGGTTAAGAGGTACTTTATTCAACAACTTGTTGAATCTCTTATTAAAGTATGCTACTGACTCATTATATCCCTTTTTCACACTTGTTAATTCATGGATGGCAAATGAGGGTCATTGTGGTCTCCATACTCTTCCAAGAAATTCTTCTTGAATTCTGCCCACCAAGAAATAGATGAATCTGACAACCCCTTATACCAACTCCTTGGCATCATCCATCAAGTATTATATGTAAATAGATTCATGTAAATGTCTTCATGCGGAACATCATGATTTTCCATTGTAATTTTGAATGCTCTTTATATAAAACTCTCCAGTTGCGGTATTAATTCCACCAAACTTAGGAATGCCATTCTTCGTTTCACATAGTACGTCATGAGGGGCTCCCGGTATCCTCGTAAAACCCAGTTGCCTGTGTCTATCAATATTTATGGGACCTCTCACAAATTCAAGTGGATCTGGTTGATATTGGTATCCATGATTTTGGGGAATGTACTGGTATTGACCACGACAATTATTGAAATTCTGGTGATTTTCAGGGGGTGGCTGTGTATTTGTTAGCCCACTATTTGTGCTTAAAGTTGAATCATATATTTTTCTTGTCAAGTTCAAGTATCCTTTGTCTTTTTGGTTTGTGTCCCTCAGCAACCCTTAGTTCAACCAAAAATTAGTCGTTTCAAGTCATTTCAGGCCCTTGTTAATATTTTCCCTCTTTTCTTTGGCTTTCTTGATTCCGTTGAACCTTTTTGAACTAAGTTCAAAGGGCTTCAAGAAGGTTCAATCTGCCCTAGCCATGTCCAACACTTTTTAAACTGATAATTTTCTAAGTGTTTTACAGCTGCCAAAAGAGGGAAATATTGAATACGAAAAAGAAAAAAGGTATAAATTTTATGTGTGTTGAACCACTTTGAACTCTATTCAAAGTAGTTCGACAGAGTTTAATAGATACATTTGAGTGCAGAACAAAATCTTCTTGCAGGAATATTTTGTGAACCTCTTGAATAGGGATGAATTTTGTTCGAAATGTGCAAAAGGATTTAGAGCCTCCATCAAACATTGGGAATGATGCATGAAATGATGGTTAAATAATGTTAGATCATCTAAATATCTTGTCGTACCTAGAAGTGATGTCATGACGCCGCCAAATAAAAAAGGGTAATCATGACAAATCAAGCTCCGTAGAGCTGGCATTCGCATGCATTAAATACTCTCATGTGAGCGTCAAATCTCTATCAAGTCGCATCATGGGAGTTAGTGCCGAATTTAACGTTAAGTTTAGCTTCTTACTATTTAAAAGAGAATTGGTAATCATTTTTAACCTCGTCTCTATTATTTGAAGTAATTAGAGAAGCATAACAAGTCTCAATAGTGGTGAAGTTGGTTTACGAATTTGAGGTGAGTCTAGTTCTTTTTTTCTTCTGTTTGAATTTGTAAAGTTGTGAGTTTATCCTAGCTCCCCTGGTGCTGTGAATTTTCAGTTAGTAAATCATGAAGTCAACCATGCATCTTTTTAGAAATCTTTTCATTTTAGCATGCGAAGGTCTCGTTATCAGTGATACTAATTTGTGTTAGGTAGATTTAGATGAATTGAAAGAAAAATTATCCAATAATCTGGGTGAGCCCTAGATTGTTGAAATTTTAACTAGTGGCTTCCTAGAGGTAAAAAATTTTCCGCCAAAAGCTCCTTGTCCTAAATTGGTTAGAGAATGCACAGCAAGATATGACCCCATCTCAGAGACCATTAAAAGAAGAAATGGTGAAACTATTTTGGCTCTAAATAGGGAGATGATTGCATTAGTTTTTAAGATTCCCGAAGAGAGTTTCATAGATTTCACTCCCGCTCAAGCCGTTGTAAAATTTAATGAAGACAAAGAGAGGCATAGAAATAATATAGCCAAATACTGGCTAGAAAAACCCCAAAAAGGCAGTTCCAGGCTACCTAAATGTCCTAATAAAGACCATATGAAATTGCATGTACATGATATTATGCTCTTGCTTCATAGAGCTAGGGGTTGAGCTGAGGCATATGATTTTGGGGAATGGATTTACTATTATGTGCATATTATTTTAGATGGGAAGCAACAGTTGGATTGGAGTGAGTTTATTGGAGACTCGATGAGGGAATGACTTAACATGGAGCAAATTTTTGGACATAATTTGTTTATGTCTTCCTATCTAATTTATTGTCTTGCTTATGTTGGGGAAATCAAGGGCATTCTGCATGAACCATTAGTGGAAGGTATCACCATATACGATTATTACCCTCTTCTTCAAAAGGAAAAAGCTCTGCAAGATATTAGGAATGTTCACGATGTTTTTCTGGGAAAGCTTTATTATGAACTATCTGGCATGGGTAACAAATGGATTTCTGAAGATGCCCAAGCTTTGGTCAAAAGGTATGACAGTTTCTACATCCAGTTCCCTCACTCGAGTTAATAATTACCATAAATTAATCATCAAACACACAAGCCAAAAGAATCATAAATCCAAGGTTCTATTCAGATTGCTTTGTAATAGCATACATATGTTGACAACTCTCAGTGGTGATCAGAAAGTTTCAACCAAAGAGAAAATAGGAGGAGTTCTTTCCCATCAAATTAGGAATTATGTAAAGCAATTCAATGTTAGACACAGTAAGTATTGGAACTGATCTACAAAGCTTTGATTTTCAATATTATAGTCAAAGGAAGGGTTATGACAATAAAGGCTTTGCCAAGAATTTAGATTCAACAGCTCACCCATCTATCCCACATTTAGAATACTTTTGGGAGGATAGTCAAAATGATGCAGAAGTGATAAGAAGAAGGCACTCAAGGACATTGGTTGCTCAAATTGTGACCTTGCAGATAAAGGTAAACATTGACGGTTTAGAAGAAGACAGTTTTGACCTCTTTGAACCAAGATTCTCATAACCAGATGAGATGGTAGTGGTAGAAGTAAATTGGGATAAGGAAGAGGAAGATAATATTCATCAAAGAACCAGGGGATTTTTGACACTCACAAATATTTGGCTCAAGAAAAGATAAATGATGAATCTATAGAGGACCAATATTGTCAATAATAAAAATACCCCTTTGAGTTCACCACAAATTATTTCTGACTCCTCTTTTACCATTGATGATGCAAGTAAAGGTAGAAAATCCTCAAGTCAAAATTCCTCATCTGCTTCAACTCTTGTTTAACCTCCACCCAAGTTCACGAGGTCACAAAGAAGATCCCAGACGAAGAGGAAGATGGAAAGAGATGCATTAGTACTTTTCAACCTAGAGAAAGAAAAAGGAGGAGAATCATATGCCCAAATACTGGAAATCCAAGAAATGGACACAACCTTTTTTCAGCTTGGGAACTTAAATATAGAGACTTTGAACACCCCTACCAGAGGAGTGGAAGACAAATCAGCACCAAGTTCAACTCCCAAATGGTTAACCACTTCTATTGGAAACAAGCGTAGTATGGTTATTATTTCTCTTCTGATCAAATATATGGTTGCTAAATATACAGATAAGACACCTAAGCCCAAGAAGGCCAAAACTAAGGCTAGAGTCACAGCTGACATGAAAACTGGCATGTGGATAGCTGAAATTGCAGCCTACAAACCAAGGGAAGAAGACAAGGAACCTTCTATAGAGGATTTTGAAGTCACTAAGGTGCAGTTAGGTGTGATGGATCGAGAAGCCAACAATCATCTTTTCAAACAATCTGCACAGAAAATACTCACCTGATCAGAGAAGGATGGCAAGGAGAAAAATAAGTTGAAGAGGACTGTCAGAGTTTTGGCTGAGTTCATTGACACTTTGAATGGTTTTGGAACGCTCCCAATAGCTCAAGCCCCACTGATGTAAAGTGGTTAGCCATAAGTGACAAAAGGACTTAGTAGGACAATGTATCCTTCAATACCCCAACTCTAGGAGGAAAAATTTCTCTACACTTATCACAAGTGCAGAAAGGGCTTGGATCTAGGTTATCACAACCTACGACCCATAGGGAAACCTACTCACTAGTTTCCACCAAGTCTAGAACACCAATCCAAAATGATTGGCTCTTAAGCACTTACCCCAAATTATCAACAATACCCCATAAAATGACTCCAAGGACCATGGGTGACCTACACTCATGGATGTGGCCTATTTAGGTCCCTAAGACATGGATTCCATCATCCTATTCAATATATGCAACCTTTTCAACATAGTTTCTTTGGAAACCCTCTTATTGGCTTGTAGCCTTTTCTCAAAGTTTTTTTTTCTTAAAAAAAATACTTCCCCATAACCCCTTGAACAAGTTAGGGATTCAACTATCCTTTATGGCCTAAGGTATTAGACTTAAGCACCAAAACATGAAGGTAAAAGGAAGACAGGTTGACACACAAAAATGCTATTGCAAATAGGCCTAATTAGGTCTGCACTTACACTACAAGTGATCCTTCCTGGCATCCAATACCCAAACCAATACTTGGAGAATGTGAGGGTATTTATAAGGGTCTTCTACACTGATTTTGGGGTCTTGATGAATCCCCAAACAAAAGTTATGTAGACTGTCCTAATTCAGTGATTGGTGCATACATGGTCATATACACCTAGGGAAACATGGCAAGCCCATCTCCCCGCGCTTTGACAAACCCATCCTACATATTCTTAAATAACATAATCAAAACATGATTTCCACAAAGGGTCATTAAATTCGTATGGTGGAAACTAGAAATACACACAATTCTTATTGAAACCCTGATTTAGGGCCTACAAACTAGGCAATGAGAATAAAAATTCAATAGCTTGCAATGTATAGATAGTAAATACATGAAACCAAGTAAAAAAGGAAGATAATTCATAGGGATAACTTGGTGTGTCATACTTTCATTTGATTTCTTCTGTACCTGTCTGTACTAACTAACTATTTCACATATTTACAGAGAAATGTCTGATCTTTATTGATTTCAATGCCAAAATTATATCATCTTCCTACCACCCGCCTATAAGGGATTATGTAGACATTCCCAATGGTTACATTACATTTTAAACCAACTAGCCATTTGGGATTGAGTTTTACAAGTTTTTCCAAAATTGTCAATGTTGCTCAAAAGTTGCTTGACAAGTTTTTGAGCAATTTTGCAATATTTTGCAATTTTGCATAATAGGTGACCAAACTTGGTCCAAACATTTATTTTGTTATCCCTAATGGATAAAAACATGAAAATAACCTAAAATTTAAAGGTTTTGGGCAATCATTGACCAATAGTTGACCAAGGGCTTATAAAATGCCAATCTTGGAACTAGGTCTTACAAAAGAAGTCCAATGTGAAACCTAGGATACTAACATGATCTAAAGGTCAATAGGAACTTGAAGGAAACTAAAGGTCACTTAGGTTAACTAGGGTGCTCCTACACCATACTCCCCATGAATTTTTTAACTCAAGTTCCCACTTGAGGTTAATTGATCAAGAGTGATGCCATGTTGCTTGATTTGGTCCTCTGTCATCCAGGTGACATCTATGTTAGGGAGTCCTTTCCACTTGACCAGGTATTGCATGTACTTCTATTTTATGGTTTGCTTGAGAACCTTGGAATCAATAATTGTTTCCAAATTCACCGATTTTCTTTGTGGGAGATTGGTGACATAGTCTCCTCCATCCTCTTCACTTTGTGGATCCTGCACATTAGTCATATCTGAAACACATTTATAAGGGGTGAGATCAGAAACATTAAATATGGGAGAGATCAATAAGGTAGGAGGAAGGGATATTTCATAGGCATTTTCACCCATCTTGTTGAGAATGGTGCATGGCCCAAATTTATTCATATGTAGCTTTGAATACTTTCCCTTAGGTAGTCTTTCTTTCCTCAGATATGCCCATACCTCATCTCCAATCAGGAAATGAATCTCTCTTCTCTTTTTATCTGCATGTGGTTTGTATTTCATGGTGGACTGCTGCAAGGTGTCTTTCACTTCTGTCTATACTTTGGTGATGAGCTTTGCTAGATCTTCCCATTGTGCACTCACTCTGAAATCTGAAGGTTACTCTACCAAGTCTAGAGGACCCTTAGGATGTAAGCCATAGACACTTTGGAATGGTGTCTTGAGGCCTATAGACCTATTCAAGGAGTCATTAAAGGACAATTCTTCTTGGGGAAGTATCATATCCCAACTTTAGGTGTATTGTTTTGTAAGGCATCTTAAGATATTTCCAAGAGACCTATTTACCACCTTTGTTTGCCCATTTATTTGTGGGCGGTATGCTAAACTGTACGTCCAATTGGTGCCCAACTTCTTGAAAAGTGTCTTCCAAAAGTGACCTTGAACCTTTACATCTCTATTAGAAACTATTGTTTGGGGTAGGCCATGGATTCTAATCACTTCCTTGAAGAATAGGTTTTCTATGTGTGAAGCATCATTTGTGCTTTTACAAGGAAAAAATGCACGATTTTACTAAATATGTCCACTATGACAAAAATGCTATCATAACCCTATCTTGTTCTTGGTAAACCCATTACAAAATCCATTGAGATGGAATCCCATGGTCTAGTGGGTATAAGAAAAGGCTGATACAAACCTTGATTTATGGAACGTCCTTTAGCATGCTGACAAATGGAACATGATTCAACGAATTTCCTAACATCCTTAGCCAATTTTGGCCAAAAATAACTTCTCTTTACCAAGTTTGTGGTCTTGTCTATTCCGAAGTGACCTCCCATGCCACCATAATGTTTTTCTCTGATTATGTTTGTCCTCATGGAACAATTAGGGATGCATAACTGAGCCCCCTTAAACAAAATATTATTCTATATCAAAAAGTCAAAAAAATCAGTATGATATCTTCATGTCAGAATTTTGCACACTTCAAAAGCTTCTCCAAAATCTGGATCTCCGGCATATAGGTGTTGGAGTGAGTCAATGCCCACACTCTAAAGTTGAACTTCTTCAATTAATCCAATCCTTCTACTAAGTGCATCAGCCACATTGTTGGCTAGTCCCTTTTTGTACTTTGTGTTAAATGTGTAGGCCTCCAATTGTTCCATCCATTTTACATGTCTAACCCCTAGTTTGTCATGAGTATTGAAGAAACTCAATGCATGGTTATCAGTAAAAACTATAAAATATTTTGGGAGAAAATGATGTCTCCACTTTTATAGTGCTTGAACCATGGCATATAACTCTAAATCATAAGTAGAGTATTTGTTCTTTGCATCATTTAGTTTTTCAAAAAAGAATTCCACAGCCTTACCTTCTTGGATTAGGACAACACCTATTTCCAAATTGCTTGCATCTATCTCCACAACAAACACTTTGTTGAAACTAGGAAGGGTTAAGATTGGATATTGTACCCTATTCTTGAGGTATTGGAAAGCATCATTAGCCTCTTTAGTCCATATAAACTTAATCTTCTTACCACCTTTAATAGTGTTCAACATTGGTGCACAAACATGAATGAAATTTTTTATGAATTTCCTATAACAAGTGGCAAGACCATGAAAAATTCTAACATCACCTTGGTTCTTTGGTGGAGACCAGTTGACAATTGCTTGAACATTCTTAGGGTCCATTTTTAGGGTGCCTTGTGAGATGAAGAACCCTAGGAACACAAGTTCCTTCTTCATAAACATGTACTTCTCCAAGTTAATCACTAACTTGTGTTGATGAAGTCTCCTCAAAACTTGTTCAATATGGTCAAGATTCTCTTCCCTACTATGAATGAATATTAAAATGTCATCAAGATATATGACTACAAATTTATCAATAAAATCAATAAATATTTCATTCACAACTCTCATGAATGCTCTTGGGACATTGCTCAGCCGAAATGGCATTACCGACCACTCAAAAGGCCTTTAGTTGTTTTAAATGTAGTCTTCCATTCATCTCCTGGATTTATTCCGATTTGGTGGTATCCTGATTTTAAATCAATTTTAGTGAAGTAACATGCATTTCCCAATTGATCCAGTATGTCCTCCATTCTAGGGATGGGAAATTTGTATCTTATGGTGATCTTGTTAATGGCCCTGTTGTCTTTACATAACCTCCATTTTCCATCTTTTTTGGGTGCTAGGACTGGTGGGACATCACATGGGCTAAGGCTCTTTTGAATCAGTCCTTTTTCAAGAAACTCACTGATTTGTTTTTCAATCTCTGCATTTTAGGTAGGGGTCATCTTATAAGGTGCTTTATCTGGTAAGGAGGAGAGATCTATTTGATAACTGATGGCTCTTCAGGGAGGGAGGCTTGTGGGTAGGCCACTAGCAGTGACATCACTATATTTTTTTAACAGTTCCTTGACTTCATTTAGAATGGGGTCCTCATCATCAGATCTTATTCTATCTTTGGGCTTATAAATTAGGACAAAAGCTTCAGTCTAAGGTTCTTTTAGTGCTTGCAACATTTCCTTTTTCCCCAAGGTGATGACAATAGGTTCTTTCTCTATTTTAGGATCAGGTAGGGGCTTCATGGTAAAATTTTCCCCATTCTTAGTGATGGAGTAGGTGTTGTTCCTACAATGATGTGTGACATCCACATCATATTTGCAAGGCCTTCCTAGAAGGATGTGGGAAGCATCCATTTCCACAACATCAAAAAGTACTTTGTCTTTGAAGTTTGCAATACAAAATTCTACCCATGCTTGTTCAGTTACTAAAGTTTGTTGACCTTTGGATAGCCAAGAGACATCGTAGGGGAAAGGGGTTTGGCTTCTTAGGAAGATTTTATTTTTGAACCATTTAAAGAGATACTAAATTTTAAGTTGAACCAGAATCTATCAGTAGATTACATACCTTTCCATGGGATTTGATCTTTGTCCTAAAGAGGCTCTTCTTTTGAGGAGGTTCTTGGGTTTGTGGTACTTGAAGGAAAAATTGTGTCATCATCAAACATGCTTCTTTCTCTGGTTTTAGGAACTCCTCGATGTATGAGCCTACATCCATGTCTTTTTCCTTTAATTTTTGCTTCCTTCTATGGAGTTGCACCCCATAATCTTCAGGCACATATGTCTCCTTGATCAATGCTATCATCTTGTTCGATGAAGTAATCATACTTCTCCCATTATTCACCCTCTCTATTTTGATGAAGCTCCATAAAGTTAGGGCTTCTCCCTTCAACTTGGATCTTTCCATCTTTAATCTTTGCTTCTTAGGGATGTCCTCACATTCAAAGAAGCGTTTCAAGGCCTCAATCTAGTCCAAGGCCAAATCTCCATTCATCTTTCTATTGAAAATTGGTAAATCCAACTTCTCCTCCATGGTTCTTCTCCCCATAGATTTTAAGGAATCTAGGAGGGGTCTTTGTTCTGCAGGAATATTCACATCCTGATCAGGGGTGTCATCTTCCTCATCAATCCCATTTTCACCACCAGATGTGTCTTCTTTTCCCCTCTCTACCTTGTTCTCCAATTCTTGAAGCCTCCTAGTCAAGGATGCATTCGCTGCCCTTTGTTCTCTCACCATATTTTCTAGTTTGATGTTTTTAACCCTTGAAGGGATCTCTTCATCCTCAGGGAGTTAGGAGTGGACATAGCTCTAATACTTTTTGATGCAAAGTGGACAACCAAAAACCACAAAAGGACTCAGTACGACAATGTATCCTTCAATACCCCAACTCCAGGAGGAAAAAGTGCTCTACACTTATCACAAGTGTAGAAAGGGCTTGGATCTAGGTTATCACAGCCTACTACCCATAGGGAAACCTACTCACTAGGTTCCACCAAGTCTAGAATACCAATTCCAAATGATTGGCTCTTAAGAACTTACCCCAAATTATCAACAATACCCCATAAAATGACTCCAAGGACCAGGGGTGATCTACACTCATGGATTTGGCCTATTTAGGTCCCTAAGACAAGGATTCCATGATCCTATTCAACATATGCAACCTTTTCAACATAGTTTCTTTGGAAACCATCCTATTGGCTTGTAGCCTTTTCTCAAAGGAATTTTGCTCTTAAAAAAAATACTTCCACATAACCCCTTGAACAAGTTAGGGATTCAGATACCCTTTATGGCCTAAGTTATTATACTTAAGCACCAAAACATGAATGTGAAAGGAAGAGAGGTTGACACACAAAAATGCTATTGCCAATAGGCCTAATTACGTCTGCACTTACACTACACGTGCTCCTTCCTTTCATCCAATTCCAAAACCAACACTTGGATCATTTGAGGGCATATATAAGGGTCTTCTACACCGATTTTGGGGTCTTGATGAATCCCCAAACAGAAGTTATGTAGACTGTCCTAATTTAGTGATTGGTGCATACATGGTCATATAGACCTAGGGAATCATGGAAACCCCATATCCCTGCAATTTTACAAACCCATCCTTCATATTCTTAAATAAAATAATCAAAACATTATTTCCACCAAGGGTAATTAAATTCCCATTGTGGAAACTAGAAATACACACAATTCTTATTGAAACCCTGATTTAGGGCCTACAAACTAGGCAACGAGAATGAAAATTCAAACACTTGCAATGTATAGATAGTAAATACATGAGAACAAGTGAAAAAGGAATATAATTCATAGGGATATCTTGGTGTGTTATAATTTCATTTGATTTATTTCGTACCTATCTGTACTAACTAACCGTTTCACAGATTTGCAGAGAAATGATCGATCTTTATTGATTTCAATGCCAAAATTACATCATCTTCCTACCACCAATCTATAAGGGATTATGTAGGAATTCCCAATGGTTACATTAAATTTTTAAACCAACTAGCCATTTGGGAATGATTTTTACAAGATTCTACAAAAAATGTCAATTTTGCTCAAAAGTTGCTTGATAACTTTTTGAGCAATTTTGAAATATTTTGCAATTTTGCATAATAGGTGACCAAAATTGGTCCAAACCTTTATTTTGTGATCCATAATGGATGAAAACATGAAAATAACCTAAAATTTAGGTTTTGGACAATCATTGACCAATAGTTGACTAAGGCCTTATAAAATGCCAATCTTGGAACTAGGTCTTACAAAAGAAGTCCAATGTGAAACCTGGGACACTAACATGATCTAAAGGTCACTACGACCTTGAAGGAAAACATAAGTTCCAAATGAAAAATTAGGTTAACTTGAGTGCTCTTGTATCAACCACACAACTTTGCTTCTACATCTCCCAAAAACAAGAAGCTTTTGAGCCAGATCCAAAGAGGCAAATCATTGGTAAATGTAGTGGATGACTTGATTGGTAATATTATTAAAGATGGATGCAAATACATCAAAGATTAAAGGAATTTACACCTTGATGCAGAGGACCTGATTGAGGAAGTTCAAAATCAAAATATGCACTGAGAGATAAAGGAATATAAATGGGGAGTCATATTGAAGTTGATGATTGCAGTAGAACAGTATGAAACTCACAAGTTCTTGACAGAACAATCACTCAAACTAGTGCTAAATGGAGCTGATTATCTTCTTTTAAAGTTATTTTATGTTTTAAAACTTGTTGAAAGACACATGTCCTAAAACTTAGTTGAACTTAAAAACTGTTTAAGGGAGGTCGGGTTTTTCAGGGAGACCTCCCCTATTTTTTTAGTTGGACATCTATTTAGTAGCATAGAGAAGCAGTTAGAGGATTCAAACATTTTTAGAGATAGAGATATTTTGTTATGGTTTGTAGTTATTTTCCAGAAGGAGAATTTTTGATGATGCAATTTTGAAAGAAAGAAAACTAGAAATCTTGATGTCTTTGCTCTATTAAAAAGATATAGCGTTTTAAAGTTTAAATCTTTGTGTTTAAATTTTGTGGGATGGTATTTATTTGAGAATATCAATTCATGTGAAACATAGTCTTATAGGTTTATTATGTTGAATCTATGCCTTTGGAGATCATTTTTCCTTTAGTATTTGATGCTTTGTGTTAAGATGAATTAGTAGGAACTTTTCTTTGTATTGATCTATCTTTGAAATTGAAGTTGGTGTTTTAAGAAATAACTTTTCTTCTTTGTTGATTGCCGTCATTTTTCTAAATGGTTGACGATATCAGGAAACTTTAATTTCCTCTCTTTTATAATCAGTAATGACTCTATATGTGCCTCTCATCCATGAATGAATAGGTAGCCTTAAGTGATTTCTGGTTAAAAGTACATGATGTGTAATGAAATGGATCATTCATTCAATATCTGTTGAAGGGATTTGTACCTTGTAAAATAACTCAGAGGGAAGTGATAAATTTACACTTACCCAACTGTTGTGTGAAGAAATTTTCTTCTAAGAGGGTAACGAAGTAGTTCATTAAATTAAATAAAGAATGCAAATTTTTTTCGTCAACAAACTTTTGGTGACTCCGCTGGGAAGTCTTATAACAATTAGACCAATGTATAATATTTTTTGTAAATGAATAGTCATGGTGTTGCGTGTTGTTGCGATACCTGGTTAAGAGGAAATTCCCCTAGTCTTGTAGCTTCATTTACACTTCTTAGATACCCAAGAATATATTATTCCAGATCTTAATGTCCTGGCCTGGAAATCAAGAACAAGTAACCAAAAATACTAGAAAGTTTTGTTAGTAAGAGATGAAGAGGAGATTGGTGAATGATTGAGAGGACTCCCTATAGCCCAAGAAGTTGTAGTAGTAGATAGGGTAGCCAAAAGACCATTAAGTTGAAATGCTGGATTCACTACCCTATACCAGACTTGACACAAGGGAGGGTATTTTTCATACCTTCTACAAAGAATTACAGAAACTTCAATTCTCCACTACTTACACCCCAAAATGGAAAGCAAAAAGTAGAACCCCTTCTCCACCCAAAGCCTCTCCAAACGCTACTTCCTCTTCCCATTCTTTGAAAAATCTCACTTTGTCTGGAATTCAAGACCCTACTCTTGTAACAATATTCATAGCCTCAATTATGGCACAACCATAGGGTACTACAATCGGCACTCTCACCCTTACTTCCCACCATGCTCTTCCAAAGGAAACTAAAGACATCCTTCCTAAGTTTTTAGGAGATGGGAAAAATTTAGTAGATGTACACTTCAATTCTTTCAATGTAGCCATAGGAATATTAGTTGTGCAACATGAAGACGTAGCAGTCAGCCTCTTTGCACAAACCTTGACTGAAGGAGCAGCATAATGGTTTATCCATCTACCTGCTGGGTCAATAATGAATTGGTAGAGCATGAAGGACGCTTTTGAAAATCATTTCAAATGTGTCGTTGATGAGCATTCCCTTCTTGCACAATTGACCCAAATGAAGAAGGAGATACAAGAGTCTATGTAGGACTATGTAGAAAAATATAATAAGGTCATACACAACATCCCTACAATGAAGCACCCAATTTCTAAAAATAAAAAAGGTTTCTCTGTGAACCCAATGGCTTAAGATATCGGTTTTCACTTACGGAGGAGCATGCTAGCTAATTTAAATGCAGCCCAAAGTTTTTCCATAGAGTTGGAAGATGACCTAATTATAGTCGGTAAATGGTGGAAGGATGTAAAAACTTCTCATTCACAGGCCTCAACCTCATCACGAGATCTTGTTGTGTAGAGACTGGTAAATGATATGATTTCTTTAAAGAGGAAACTTCTGAAGTCCAGAGGGTTGTACCAGCAACCATATCAATATACTAATAGAAAATAGTTTAGTTAGTATAACCTCAAGAAGACATTACAACTCCCTGCATTTCAATCAAGACTTCAACTTGAAGGTCCTTCTGAAAAGGGAATTATGTATTCTTTTCATCTCACAATAGACCGTGATGGTGACTCCTACCCAGATATGATAAGACACATTCAAATGAAGACCACTAAGGATGAATTTGGAGAGTTCATTGTAGAATAAAGGATTCAATAAATAACTAGAGACTTTGGTACTTTTTTACCTTGAGTATGACTTTGACTCAGAAAGGGGTGGTGAAATTTTGGCGACCCTTGAAGATTCTTCCTATGCTATTCTCAGGAGAAATTAGAGAACATCCAAACCCACATCTGGAGTTACTTCTACCAATATTATTTAGAGAGGTAAAGATATTGTAGTAGGTACTTCTTCATCTAACATGAAATCCCCAGAAGTCAAGATTTTATAGAGAGGTGACGCAGGTAATTCTTCTTCTTCTTTTGACATATTAGATTTATGTAAATCCTCCACAGTCCAGATATCAGTCACTGAGTATTTGAAATTAAATCTAAAGGAACTCTAGATAAGTTGGTAACTAAATATGTAAAAGGTGATAAAGCCCAAACATCATTAGCTGACCAATGTTTAGTAGATAAATCATCACCCTTGGTTCCCTTTATTTCTCCTGTGTTTGAAAATGACAAAGAAAATCAAGTGTCAAAACATAATCCATTTTATATTTCATTGCCTTTAAATGACCAAAACCTGAGTAATTGCATCACAGACTCAAGAGCTTCTGATAATATCATGCCTTCGTCAGTAGCCAAAGCCTTAGTTCTAACCCTAACCAAAAAATTTGGAAGATGCTACTCCATGGACAAGAAACAAGTTCCTATGGTAGGATAGGTGAAGGATGTTCAAGCTGTCCTTTCGACATGTCCTGATAAAAGGCTCAAGTTGACTATTTTGTTCGTAGATATTTTGGCTAGTTACGGGATGTTATTGAGTTGAACTTTCTATAAGGATATGGGCAGGGAAATTAAGATGAATTGGTCAGAAGGTGTCATTCCTGTTGGGAAGAAGATGTTAAAACTAGAACTTGAAGAAAAGAAAAAATATATTGTTTTTCCCTTAGAAAACCCAAAAGCCCACATTTTTTTCCATGAATGTGACTTTGGTAATTATGTTATTCTCTCTGAGGAAAATCCTCCTACTTTAGAAGATACATCTGAAAAGCAGAGTCAATTATGGATTATGGAATTCTATAAGAGTTGTTCAAATTTTGGCTCAGGTGTCGATGTTGTTATGAAATCTCCACATGGTAAATTCTTCACTTTTTATTACAAGTTAGATTTTAAAAACATGAACAATACTTTTGAATATGAATCTTTTCTCCTTGGGCTACATGAAGCAAAATACATGGATATAAGATTACTCAAAGTGACAAAAGATGCTGAATTAATTGTCAAACAAGTAAAAGGTTTATTTTTCTATAAAAAATGAATGTCTGAAACACCATCATAATTTAGTCTGGAATGAGATTGAATATTTTGATTCTTTCTCCATTCAATCAATTCCTAGGGGCTGAAATCAAGAGATGACTCACTAGCGGTGTCGACGGAACTGTTATTGCCACATCCAAATTTCAAAACAAACACATAGAGAGTAGAGATGATCTACAGATCTTTTGTTCAAGAAAATGACCAATACTTTCTGGTTTTTGATGGGAATTCACAGATTAAGGAATTTTTAACATATGATGAAACATTTGCCTCTATATACTTTGAAGGATCCCTAAATAAATGTAAAATCCTTCTTTGGGAAAATTAACTTGAGATCTTTGGTCCCTGATTTATCTGAAATAACTAGACACATAGTAGGTATGATGAGAAAAAAAAATTATTTAGATGGAATGAAGAGGGAAAGAAGGATTTTGATGATATTAAAGAATCCATAGCATGAGCTCCTACTCTGGTTTAACCAAATTGCAAGAAAGACTTTCTCATTTATTGCTAAACATATGAACATACATTGTTTGGGATCCTAACACAAAAGTCAGATACTGGTGAAGAATCTCCCATTGCATTCATGAGCACTCCCCTGAAAAAGAACAAATTAAAGTATTCTCCTACCGAAAAACAAGTGTTTGCGGTAGTGAAGGTAATAAAGTAATTCAAATATTATATACTTCACTCTGATTCAGAGGTATATGTACTCATCCAATGGCTAAATCCAGTGCGACTCAACAAGAAGTAGGAATGAATAGAAGAGCGACTTGGGTAGCCAAGATTCAAGAATATGATTTATCTATCAAGCGTACAAAATTGGTCAGGGGTCGTGGACAATGTAAAATCATAGCTAAAGATGCTAGAAATCATGAAAGTGAGGTTGAAGACTTGCCCTTGGTTTTTATGGTGAGTCTGAAGGATAAATGGTTCTCTGACATGGCTTATTACCTCACATATGGGGACTGTCCATCACATATGACTCCAAAGGAGAAGTAGAATTTGAGATTGATGGTTAGAAAGTATGTATTGGCACAAGGAGTATTATATAAGAAGGGGATTGATGGTACTTTCTTAAGGTGTGTGGACAAAGACCAACAACAAAATATTTCATGAGGAAGCATGTGGAGGTCATTTTTTGTCTATAATTACTGACTTCAAAATCTTGAGAAATTGTTTCTATTGGCTGTGAATGTTTGGGGATACATATGCCTATGTAAGGGGTTGTGAAAAATGTGAGTTGTTTATAGGGAAACCTCAATTAGAAATATTACCATTGAGACCAATGATAGTTGAAGAGTCGTTCAAACAATGGGGTATTGATTTTATAGGATCTACAAATCCCCATTCTAGTGTTGGACATCCTAATTTCCTGAAAGAAATGGACTACCTCACAAAATGGGTGGAAGCCATACCCACTAAGAAGGAAAATTCATAGATAGCCTGTGACTTTCTTAAAAACTACATTCTGGTTCGATTTGGACTTCCCAAGAAAATAGTGGCTGACAATGGTACTTAATTTTCTACTGAAGAGATGACCCTTTTCTATTATGAACACAACATATCACTAGCACACTCTTTAGATTATTTTCCATAGGGAAATGGGCTTTCTGAGTCTAGCAACAAAAAACTAATTATTATTATGAAGAAACTGGTGGATGATAGTGCTCGTGATTGGCACAAAAGGTTATATGAATCCTTATGGGAATACAGGATCACTCTAAAAAGAGCAATTGGGAGGGTCCCGTATGAATTAGTATATGGTATAGGTGCTCAGGTTTCCCTACCCTTGGAGCTGGCTGCAAGAAAACTGCAAATGGTTGTTAAAGATGACTTCTTTTAGAGCTCTCTAGAGAAAAGGGTTATGTACTTAACCAAGTTGGAGGAGGAAAGGTATAAATTAATAGATAGAATCAGGGAGTATCAGGCTATAGTCAAGAAAATATTTGACATGAGGGATATACCATGAAAGTTCCTAGTTGGTGATGAAGTACTCGTCTGGGATAAAATAAGAGAACCAAAGGGTGCGCATGGAAAATTTGAGTCCTTATGGAAGGGTCCTTTCAAGATTTCAGAAAAATTGGGTCCAAATGATTTCATATTAACTTATCCACATGAAACAGTCCTATCGTTTACCTATAATGGGTAGGACTTGAAAATTTTCAAACTCTAAAAGTTATTCTAAGAGTCCTTCTTGTACATAATAGGTTAGTTGCCTTTTTCTTTGCAGGTTTTGACGTGTTTCTTTCTGTTCCCCTTTACTATTTTGTGGAACGAGAGATTTAGAGTTCTCTACATATTTTTTAAAAATAAAATGTTGTCTCCAGCTAGAGCCGATGATAGCCCACCATTTGTGCTTAAAGTTGAATCATATATTTTTCTTGTCAAGTCAAAGTATCCTTTATGTTTTTGGTTTGTATCCATCAACAACCCTTAGTTCAACCAAAAATCAGTCATTTCATATCATTTTGGGCCCTTGTTAATATTATTCCCCCTTTTATTTGGCTTTATTGAACCTGTTGAACCTTTGTGAACTAAGTTCAAAGGATTTCATGAAGGTTCAATGCGCCAAAGTCGTGTCCAAGACTTTTGAAACTGATAATTTTTAAAGTGTTTTGTAGCTGCCGAAAGAGGGAAATATTGAACATGCAAAAGAAAAAAGGCATAAATTTCATGTGTGTTGAACCACTTTGAACTTTTTTCAAATTAGTTTGACAGTATTCAATAGGTACATTTGATTTTAGAACAAAATCTTCTAGCAGGAATATTTTGTCAACCTCTTGAATAGGGATGAATTTTGTTCAGAACATGCAAAGGGATTCATAGCCTCCGTCAAACATTGGGAATGATACATGAAATGATGGTTAATTAAGGTCAGATCATCCAAAAATATATTCATACATGGAAGTGATGTCATGACACCACCAAATGAAAAATGGTAATCATTTTAAATCAAGCTTCGTAGAGCTAGCACTTGCATGCATTAAATACTCTCGTGTGAGTGTCAAATATCTATCAAGTAACATCATGGGAGTTAATACTAAATTTAATGATGTGTTTAGCTTCTCACCATTTAAAAGAGAATTGGTAATCATTTTTAACCTCGTCTCTATTATTTCAAGTAATTGGAGAAGCATAACAAGTCTCGACAGTGGTGAAGTTGGTTTACGAATTTGAGGTGAGTCCAGTTATTTTTTGCTTCTGCTCTAATTTGTGAAGTTGTGCATTTATCCTAGTTCCCTTGGTGCTATGAATTTTTTAGTTAGTAAATCATGAAGCCAACCATGCATATTTTTAGAAATGTTTTCAGTTTAGCATGCAAAGGTCCAATTATAAGTGATACTGATTTACGTGGGGTATATTTAGATGAATTGAAAGAAAGATTGTACAATAATGTTGGTGATCCCTACATTGTTGAAATTTTAAGCAGTGGCTTTCTAGAGGCAACAACTTTTTGGCCCGCAGCTCCTTGTCCTGAATTGGTTAGAGAATGCATAGAAAAGATATGACCCCATCTTAGAGACCATTAAAAGAAGAAATGGTGAAACCATTTTGGCCATAAATAGGAAGATGATTGCATCAATTTTTATGATTCTCAAAGAGAGTTTCATAGATTTCTCTCCTGCTCAAGCCGTTGTAAAATTTAATGAAGATGGACAGAGGCATAGAAACAATATAGCCAAATACTGGGTAGCAAAACCCCAAAAAGGTAGTTCCAAGCTGCCTAAATGTCCTAATAAAGACCATATGAAATTGCATGTACATGATATTATACTTATGCTTCATAAATCTACGGGTTCAGCTGAGGCATATGATTTTGGGGAATGGATTTACTAGTATGTGCAGATTATTTTAGATGGGAAGCAACAGTTGGATTGCAGTGAGTTTATTGTAGACTTGATGAGGGAACAACTTAACATGGCACAAATTTTAGGACGTAATTTATTAGTCTTCCTATCTAATTTATTGTCTTTCTTGTGTTGGGGATATCAAGGGCATTCTGCATGAACCATCTATGAAAGGTATCACTATATACAATTATTACCCTCTTCATCTAAAGGAAAAAGTTCTGCAAGATTTCAAGAAAGTTCATGATGTTTTTCTAGGAAAGATTTATTTTGAATTGTCTGGCATGGATAACAAAAGGATTTATGAAGATGCCCAAGCTTTGGTAAAAAAGTATGAGAGTTTCTACATTGAGTTCCCTAGTTTCTATTACTTTAGGATTGGCGGTTTTGAAGAAGAACCTATTAAACTTCCAAGGTTCTGTTCAAATTGCTTTGTAATAGTAGGGATTTTTCAGCAACTCTCAGTGGTTATCAGAAACTTTCAACCAAAGAGAAAATGTGAGGATTTCTTTCCCATCATATTAGGAATCCTGCAATGCAGTTCAATGTCAGACACAGTAAGCATTGGAAGTGATCTGTGGAGCTTTGATCTTCAATATTACACTAAAAGGAAGAGTTATGATAATAAAGGCTTTGGCAAGAATTTAGATTCAAGAGCTCGCCCATCTATCCCACATTTAGAATACTTTTGGGAGGATTGTCAAAATTAAGTAGAAGTGATAAGAAGAGGGCACTCAAGGATGTTGCTTGCTCAAATTATGACCTTGCAGATAAAGGTAAACATTGACAGTTTAGAAGAAGACAGTTTTGACCTCTTTGAACTAAGATTCTCAGAACCAGATGAGATGGCAGTGGTAGAAGTGAATTAGGATAAGGAAGAGGAAGATAATATTTATGAAAGAACCAGGGGAATTCTGAAACTCATAGAGAGTTGGATCAACAAAATAAAAATGATGATGCTATAGGGCCCAATATTGTCAATAATAAAAAGAACCTTTTAAGTTCACCAAAAATTATTTTTGACTCCTCTTGTACCATTGATGATGTAGGTAAAGGTCAAAAATCGTCAAGTCAGAAGTCCTCAATTTCTTCAACTCTTGTTCAAACTCCACCCATGTTCATGAGGTCACAAAGAAGATCCTAGATGAAGAAGAAGATGGACAATGATGCATTAGTACTAGTCGACCTAAAGAAAGAAAAGGAGGGGAATCATATGCCCAAATCCTAGAAATTGAAGAAATTGACACAAACATTTTTTAGCTTGGGAACTCAAATACATAGCCTTTGATAACCCCTATTAGAGGAGTGGAAGAGAAATCCACACCAAGTTCAACTCCCAAATGGTTAACCATTGCTATCAGCAAGAAGCATAGTAATGTTCCTATTTCTATTCCAATCAAATATATGGTTGCTAAATATACAAATAAGACACCTAAGCCCAAGAAGGCCAAAAATAAGGCTAGACTCACATCTGACATGAAAACTGGCATGTGGACGACTGAAATGCAGCCTACAAACCAAGGGAAGAAGACAAAGAACCTCCTATAGAGGATTTTGAAGTCACTAAGGTTTAGTTAGGTGACATGGATCGAGAAGCCAACAATCATCTTTTCAAACAATCTACACAGGAAATACTCACACGATCAGAGAAGGATGGCAAGGAGAAAAATGAGTTGAAGCAGACAGTTAGATTTTTGGCCGAGTTCATTGATACTTTTAATTTTTTTGGTCCACTCCCAATACCTCAAGCCCTACACAACTTTGATCCTACATCTCCCAAAAATAAGAAGCTTATGAGCCAGATCAAACGAGGCAAATCATTCGTAAATGTAGTGGATGGATGGATTGGTAATATTATTAAAGATGGATGCAAATACATCAAAGATTTGAGGAATTTACACCTTGATGCACAGGCCCTGATCAGGGATGTTCAAACTTAAAATATGGACTGGGAGACATAGGAGAGTAAATGAGGAGTCATACTCAAGAAGATGATTGCAGTAGAAAAGTATGGAACTCACAAGTTTTTGATAGAACAATCACTCAAACTGGTGCTAGATGAAGGCCAATTCTTCATTTTGAAAAAGACAGTTCAATAGAGAATGTTCATCCTCATGATAGTGATAGCCAATATGAAAGGCTAGGAGTATGAATTTGGTGACATACATGCGAATCTGGTAAGTGGAAACAAGGTAGTGAACCCAACCTTTGACTGTTAACCAAGCATTTGCAGGCTGAAAATAGAAGAAGTCATTAAAGAATTCAAGACGTCCATGGACTCACAGAAGAACAATGAGGACTTCATTGTAGCAGACATAACATGGTTGGATCGAGTTGAATCAATGCTATACTTGAGCGCAAACTAAATGCCTAAGTATGTTGAGAAGGTATTGAAGCTGAAGTGGGAGAAGGAAGTCATCGTAACCAAGATCCATAGTTTAAAGAATTAAAACTTGAACATGGTGTAGGAGCTGATAATTGGTCATGCCGCCTAGAAAATCCCTCACGCACCTAATGAGGAGGAGGACATGGAACTTGCTAGTGGAACTGATTATCTTCTTTTAAAGTTATTTTATGTTTTAAAACTTGTTGAAGGACACATGTCCTAAAATTTTTTTGAACTTAATTAAATATTTAAGGGAGGTCGGGTTTTCAGGGAGACATCCCCTTGTTTTTTTGTTGGACATATATTTAGTAGCATAGAAAAACAGATATAGGTTTCAAACATTTTTAGAGATAGAGATATTTTGTTTTGGTTTGTAGTTATTTTCTGGACGGAGTATGTCTGATGATATAGTTTTGAAAGAAAGAAAACATGAAATCTTGATGTCTTTGCTGCATTAATAAGATATAGTGTTTCAATGTTTAAATCTTTGTGTTTAAATTTTGTGGGAAGGTATTTCTTTGAGAATATCAATTCATGTGAAACATAGCCTTATAGTTTTCTCATGTTGAATTTGTTCCTTTGGAGATCATCTTTCCTTTAGTATTTGATGCTCTGTGTTAAGATGAATTAATAGGAAGTTTGCTTTTTGTTGATCTATCTTTGAAATTGAAGTTGGTGTTTTAATAAAGAACTTTTCTTCTTTGTTGATTGTTGTTGTTCTTCTAAATGGTTGATGATATCAGGAAACTTTGAGTTCTTGTCTTCGATAATCGGTAATGACTCTATATGTGCTTCCACTAATAGATTTGACCCTAAATTGCGACCAAACTTTTCGACCAACTAGCAAAATTGTTTTACTTGGTCGCATTATAAAAGATAACTTTTCTTTTTTTTACTTTTATGCCCGTGTTGGTCGAAATTTCGACCAACACGTGCATAAAAGTAAAAAAAAATAAAAGTTATCTTCATTTTACCACCGGCTGTGAATTTTTCAAGGTTAAGTTGCAGAGCATGCGAAACCAGTACGACACTGTGTAGTGGAAGGTTATTGAGGAACCTTCACTTTGGAGGGCGGATTCGGCACTGCAAAACTGAGGTGAGGTAATGTGATTAGTTTTAAAAAGTTTGAAGCCAATTTGTTCTGCAAAAATGTCGCGGTCTACTGCATATTTTATTGTTTTGCTGGGATATTGTTGTCTATCCTTCCACATTTTGCA
>MU223324.1:840204-852736 GCA_018584345.1 Thuja plicata
TCATATGTTTTATTTGTATTAGAGAATCAACTTTTTTCAAGTAATATTGCACCCTACATTAACTATATGATTAATATTGGATGACCATATTAAATTGAATCGAAATAGAATTTAAAAAAAAAAAAAAAAAAATTTTTTGAAAAATTAACATTGGTCGAAATTTTGACCTACCCAGGGTTAATTTCCACCAACGTTTGGTCGAAATTTCGACCAACTCTAGAAGCAATTGCCACCAACGAGTGGTCACAAATTTTGACCAATACACTAAAAAAATGACGAGAATGCCATGCTTTCGACAAATACAATGGTCAAAATTTCGACCATTGTTTTGGTGGAAAGCATGGCATTCTTGTCATTTTTTTAGTGAATTGGTCGAAATTTGTGACCACTCGTTCGTGGAAGTATTGGTCAAAATTTCGACCAATGCACAAAAAAATGACAGCAATTTTAAGCTTGGGTTATAGTCGAAATTCTGACCTTTGTTTTGGTCGAAATTTTGACTAATTATAAATACGTCGAAAATTCGACAAAAAAAGACCGACGAAAGTTTTGGTCGTAAATTTTGACCAATTACTGTCGAAATTTCGACCAATTGCCGTCGAAAATTGAGGTCAAATTTACTAGTGTTCTCATCCACGAATGAAAATACAGCCGTAAGTGCTTTCTAGTTAAAAGTACATGTTGTGTAATGAAATGGATCATTCATTGAATATCTATTAAAGGGAGCTATACCTTGTAAAATAACTCAGAGAGAAGTGATAACTTTACACTTACCCAACTGTTGTGTGAGGAATTGTCTTCTAAGAAGATAACGGAGTAATTTATTAAATTGAAGAAAGAAGGCAAAATCTGTTCGCCAACAGTATTGTATTGCTGATAGTTTGCCTTTGCCTGATGGAGTGGGTGACAAAACTGATCATATTGACCTGTCTGATAGTCATTTCTTTGTTGGAAATGATGATTATTGAAATATGAAGGTTGGAAATTGGATACTTGGGGTCTGCTATGAATAATGAGGCAAAATTGGAGGCTTTCACGAGAGGCATTTGGATTTTCCTGAAATATAAAGGCTTCATGAAAGTGAACATTAAGAGCAATTCGACCTTTTGTGTCAATGCAATTGGTAAGGGGTAGGTGTCTAGTTGGAAACTTAGGGCCCGTTTGGTTGGCAGAATTTGTGCATGCTGGAATTGCCAATTCTAGAATTGAATCCATTCTAGGTTTGTGCCATTCTCAAAATGAATTCTAGAATATGGGCTTGTCCTGTTTGGTTCACCTGGAAGATGACTGAGAAGATGCAAATTCTGTGTTTGGTTCCACACAACTAGAATTGGAATTGGAATTTTGTTTTTGTACACATACACATATATACACACACATATACACACATACACATATATACACACATATGTGTATACACACATGTGTATATATACACACATATACGCACATGTGTGTATAGTGTGTGTATATACACACACATGTGCATATATACACACATGTATATATACACATGTACACATATATATATACACATACATGTATGTATATACACATGTATACACATACATACATGTGTATATATACACATGTCTACACATATACACATATGTGTATATATATAAACACATATACACACATGTGTATATACACACATATGTGTATATAGAGATGAGTATGTATATACACATGTGTGTATATATACATACATGTATATATACTATATATACACACATGTATATTCACACGCATGTGTGTTATATGCACACATATACACATGTGTGTATATACACTCATGTGTATATATACATACATGTATCTATACTATATATCTACATGTGTGTATATACACTCATATGTATATATACATACATGTATATATACACACATGTATATATACACATGTGTATATACACACATATATATACACAGATTTATATATACATTTTGATAGCAATATAATATTAACACAAAAATGGGAATGAATTTTCCTTCAAAAAATAATACTCTCAATTCCAATTCCAATTTTCAATTCCAATTCCATGACCTGAGGGGGAATTGTGGAATGCTCAAAAAGGCCCAAAATTAGAATTCGCATAACCCTATTCCTATTTTTCATTTTGGAACCAAACATTGAATTTGACAATACCAGCATGCTGGTATGCCAATTCCTAGTCAATACATAGAAACAAACGGGGCCTTAAGGACTCGATACATAGAATTAGATACATTATGCAACATTTAGCCAAATTTAAGCTTTCTCATATATATAGGAATGTCAATCAAGTGGTAGACCATGTGGCAAATTTACGGATCAAGGAGAAAGCTTCGGAAGTCATTTCGGACCATGTTGAGATGCGGTCACATTTGGAAGAGATTATCAGAAAAGACAGAGATTTGATCTTGCATTTGGACATAATAGGGGTGGGATAAAGAGTGGACTTATCAGTTTAGAGGAGAGGTACTCTCCATGTGATTGTCGTCAGATTTTGAGCATAAGTGTTTGGTCCTTGAGCTCCAGTTTGGGGATTGTGTTGCCAGGAGGTAGGGGACGGTCGGCATGCAGTAGAAATGACATATTTTGTCAGGATTTTTTGGGTACCTGTATGATTCTTTTGCAGATTATTTGCCTTTCAAACAGCGTTGTCTGATCCATGAAGGGCATTCATGGCTCCCGTGGAGATTTACTTTCAGGAAACTAGCACTTTAGTCATGACCATTCTTATGACTCGCAAATGTCTGAGTATGAACAGATTGTTGACGACGTGCTATCTTTGATGTGTTGGGTCATAGAATTATTTGATTTCAACTCTGAATTTGATCCGGTTGCTTATATATTGTGTCGCACTGACTGGAAATATCCATTTCAACATTATGGCTTTTGATGCATTCGGATGTCTCTGCAGAAATGAAACTAGGGAGCAGCAATGTAGAAGAATGTTCCGGATTGAGGAGAATCATATGATGGATGCTTTCAATAGGATCTTGGATGCAAGTCCTGGATCCAATCAAAAGAAAGTTTCTTACCTTATTTACACCCTTCCAGCTGAACCACAATGAAAACTAGCACTTTGGTCTAATAATTCTCATGTATGTTGATTAATCTGTGTCGAAAGAATGTTTTTTCGCAAAATTGAGTGGATTGATGTGTCAAGATTTTTCATTATGGTGTTCAAAAATAATGTATCAAGTCATTTATATCCATCCATTTGCACGATAACTAAAACAAGGACTTTAGTGGGACAAACTCTCATATGTTGATCACTGCGAGTGGAAAGAATATTTACTGTCCAGGATTGTTATAGATGTCAGGAAGATCACAAAATTATATGCTTGGGACATATGAAGGAAAATTAAGCACCAAATTATTACTGCAAACATAGCAGATAATATTAACATCTGCCACATCATACTGGATCCAAAAAATAAAATGTGATAGAGAATCATTGTAGTGCAGGAGGGAGTGACATGATGGGGGTGTTCTCTAGAGGTCCAGGAGTGTTTCTATCATAATTAGTAATTTGATATTAACAGCTACATCTAGCTAGACTAAAAAATAACTAGAATAGGCTTTAGGCAGAGCCACATTTCATAATCAACTGACATTACACTTAATATTTTCAGGTTACAAATGGTTTCAACAATGGTTACATATGAGACCGTAAAAGAATTTGTCGGTTGGCCACTCTGAAGAGAAAAGCTACAGATCTGTGAGCAGGTTTTTAATAAAAAACTATTGGAGGATAGAGAATATGGAGCACGAGAATGAGCATCTGCAGAGAAGCCATGGATTTGAAGGTAACCGTTCCTTCAACGTGAAGGATCGAACACGCCTGCAAATACCTCCCCGGATCATTCGCAACCAGGGAAACAGGGGAAATGTCATTCACAGACCACTTCCTAATAAGGAACAATGGACCGACAAAAATGAAAAGAGAGGATGGAATAATGGCCATACCTAGAACCGGGAAACTTTCAAACGGTTACATTTGGGAACACAGAATTAACAGAATTATGGATGCAGAGTTCAGTTTGAGCCTGAAGGGGGAGAAAAATCTGGGTTAAGGGATCCTCTACGAAGCCATAGGCTGCATTGGCATCCCTCACCCATTAACCCTAATCTCGTTCCAATTTTTCCATCCTCTAAAGCGGGGATTCCAATCAAACCTCCCTTTCCGAAGAAGGCATGGTCCATTAATCTTCATTGGGAAATCCACAAGAGACGAGTAGATCTATTCAGCAATAACAAGGCTCTGGGTTTAGATAATAGACTAAACAAATCTTTTGAAAGAAATCATAAGAACAATAATAGGTGGCGACCTATTCGGAGCTCGCCGAAAAGACTTAAACAATTCCAACAGAGCCAACCAGCAAAGGAAAATACTGATCATTCCTCGGAAACAAGTTTGGAAGACATCCAGATGAATGAGTCAACCGGAAACATTAAGGAAGGCCACCCTTTTCCTAGACCAGAGGAAGTTACCATCACCTTTTCTGTGGACTCTATGGTTCAAAGGAGATATCTTCTGGTTCACCAGGCCCTGATTTGTAAATTCTGGAATACAAAGTTATCCCACTCCCAGTTTTCCTCGTGGGCTTATGCTAGCTGGATCAACATCTCTCACATAGAATCTCTAGATGATGAGTTGGGCTATTATCTTGTTATCTTCAAAGATAAGATTAGTAGAGATAATACATTCAAAATAAAGGCATGGTTCCATAATAATTCTAGGCTTCACATGCAACAATGGTCTCCTCGACAACTCTAGAAATGTTGTCAAGTTCATCCCAATGTGGATCTCTATAAATAACCTCCTTGTGGAATATAGAGACACATATACTCTGCAAATCATTACCAATAAACTTGGTATCTACCTCAAGCATCAACAAAGGCAGAATTTGGCTTCAACATTGTTGTGTTTACTTAAGAACCTCACCAAAGAACTTCCAAGATCTCTGAAGATCATTTCAAAATTTAGAACATGCGTGCAAGCCATCTCTTATGACCTCGTGCAGAATCATCCAACAAAAACACAATTAATTAACGACAAATCTGGAAACTGCGATGCTTGATAGAGATCCCTATGAAAATATTACATATGAGAGAGTTACCGGGAGCAGCCGAGCCCTTCTCCTACAACATAAATTGGCTTGGGATTTATTCTTGAAGGTAGGAATACAGGAAAACCCTGGCACATCTATGATAGTTGCAAATGATGATACACATAACGAAAACATGAAACTGTTTCTTTGGTTTTTTATTGGAAAGTTATAAGTTTGACTAATCAGAGGATTATGCCAAGAACTTTTTTACTGGAACCAAGCTCAAACCAAGGAAGAAACAACCAAGGAACTCAGAGCATGGACTAGCTGATAAATCTGGTGAAAAAAGGAGGGACAAGGAATATGAGATCTCTTCCTCAGAGGAATAGGGTGGTGATTACTCTTTGAAATCCTATGGTACCAGCAAATCAATGGTCATTTGAGAAAAGTCCCATTACCACTTGCAAGCAAAGTAATCATCTTAATCTCATTCCAAGATTCAATCAGAAGATTACGGAACAACTCCTGATTCAATGGTTTAGAGAGGTACAAGTGGAGATGATGTCTCAGTTGGCAGATAAAGTTTTGGCAAAAGAGGTTAAATATGATGGAAAAGCTATCCATAAGGGTGTGAAGGTTACCATGGATGGAAACCCACCAATGGAAGACACATCTCCCTCTGAAAGTATTTCCCCAAAAATGAGGGCAACCTCACATTCAAAAGTTGTTCAAGAAGATGGCATTTTTCAAACCAAGATCAAAGATTTATGAGATATAGCAAAGGCTGAGATGATCTTTGGACCCAACATGGATAAGAATCAAGTGATCCAAAATATTAGAACTAGATATTTATCTCCATCCACACTGACTGTTGTAGCTCCAGACTTTGATTCTTCCAATAATAGCTTGAGCTATATAAAATCTTCTAGACTCAGGTCGAAAGAACTAAGAGACAACATAGTTAAGCCAGAAGACATGACCAAAAAGTCTAGAGTTAGGAACAGAATTAAGTGGGGGATCATTCTATTACAACCAGTAGGAAAGATATATCATTGTCGGGGATCCGATTCATATAATGTTGCAAAGCACCAAGAAGAGGATCAAACTATTCATTCTCCTATTTCTCCAAGGTTTCAGGAAGTCTATGAACTCTTTGGTTGTTGAAAAAATAGAACCACGGTTAACGAGAATACTTCAATTTTATTTGTTTAAAGACTTTTAGATGTGGATTACATCGAGGAAGAAGAAAGATGGAATAACATTGAGGGCCTTGTTTACTATAAGGATAATGTGGTAGAGGAATACCAAGATACCTCCATTTCTGGAAAGACAGATTTGATCCCTCCCCTTCACCTCTTCCTTCACTTTAGTCCCTTACTTTAGGCATTCAAAAGTCACTCGCTAACAACTCCCTTCTTGATTGAGGTGTGGTAAAAAAGAAAGGCAAAGGTAGAAAACCTAGATTGCTACATTAAGATTGGAAGATGGGGAAGACCATGATCAATCAAAAATCACAACATACTTAAATGTTGAGATGGGGAAGGTCCTTCCCAAGTCATAATGAAGGTCCTATCCTAGAATGTTCGGGGTCTCAATGCCCCTAAAAAGAAGCGAATAGTTAAACATTGCATATTATTGGCAAAAGTAGACATAGTGCTCTTACAGGAAACAAAAATGAGTCTGGACCAAATTTCTATCTTCACCAAATCCCTTGGTGATTGGTCTACAATGGGTATGATGAAATTGGATCTTCTAGAGGAATTTCTATTCTATGAAATCTGAGACATCTTGCTTGTTCAAGACGGGGAAAGAACACTAATTGGTTAGGTGGTGAAATCAGAAGATTAGTATCCAATTTAAAATTCTATATTTTAAATGTGTATGGCGCAAAAATTAGTAGGAGGAAATTGGAAGTTTGGGCAGAGATAAGTGGATTTTTTCTTGCTCAAGCAAATATGAATATTCTTTTAGGGGGAGACTTCAATGCCATTGTTCACTCCTCAGAAAAACATGGGGGCTCACAAAAAGAGTCACAATCACAAACAAATTTTAAAGGCTGGCTACAATCAAAAAAATTGATGGAAATAGAACCTGACAATGGAAAGTACAATAGGACAAACATAACACTTGGGCCTAACAACATTGCAGAAAAATTAGACAGATTCTTTTTCAAAGGGGACCTTACTCTTTTTCCATTTTATTTCAAAGCGTCCATCTCCCCAACCTGAGCATCTGATCATTTTCCCATTCAATTGGAAATTATTGGGGAGGATAAACCCCAGCAGTGCCCATTCAAATTTGAAAATATGTGGCTTAAGGATGCAAATTTTTTGAATTCAGTGTTAGATTGGTGGGCGGAATGCAGGATACAAGGATCAAAACTATTTTTTTGTGTCAAAACTCAAGTATATTAAACAAAACTTGCTTATTTGGAACAAAACACATTTCAATAACATCTTCTCCTCGAAAGTTGAGGTGGAGAAAAATCTTAAGGATTTGAATGAAATCATCATGCAGAAAGGTGTGAATAAGGAGCGATATGATTTGGAAAAATAACTATTAAGAGATCAAGAGAAAATTTTAGAAAAAGGAAGAAACATTCTGGAAACAAAAATCCAGAGAAAGTTGGTTGGAGGCAAGAGACAAAAATACAAAAAAAAATTCATAACAACACCAAATAGTGCAGAAGTGTCAACAAGATTCATCAAATTTACAATGGTGATGGGACTATTCTTCAAGATTAGAAAGAGATACAAAAAGAAATAGTTAGTTTCTATTCTAAGTTGTTAAACCACTCCAAGACTTCTCACCTCAATGCTTAGGAGGATTTGTTGGTAGATATCCCAAAGATTATCTCTAATGAGAATAGCTCATTGCTTCTATCTGAATTATGAGGATAACACATGGCTCCGGATAAATATCCAGGCCATGATGGATTTATGCCCTGCTTATTCTTGAGCTACTGGCGTATATTTGGAAAGGAACTCACAGATGTGTTGGAGGCAGTCCATTCTTCAGGTAGATTTCTAACTGAAATCAATAATATTTTCATTGCTCCAATTCCTAAGAAAGACCAAGCTAATTGTATGGATGAATTTAAACCAATAGCTCTTTGAAACACTATTTATAAAATATTTTGTAAAGCTTTAGCCAATAGATTAAAATTGGTCATGGGTAAGATTATTGGGGAGGAACAAACCGGTTTGTTCTAGGGAGATCAATTCTAGATGACATCATTATAGCATAGGAATCCATTCATTCAATCCAATGTAACAAGAATCCTAGCATGATAATAAAATTGGACATCAAGAAGGCCTATGACAAGGTGGACTGGAGGTTCTTAGCTAAATACATGAAGAAATTTGGTTTTTGTAAAGCATGGATTAATCTAATATATTATTGCATATCAACCCTGAAATTATTGATTCTTGTAAATAGTTCCCCCTTTGGCTTCTTTGAAGGATCTAATGGCATTAGACAAGGAGATCCCCTATCTCCCTTTTTATTCATCATCATGGAAGAAGATTTGGGGCATAGATTCATTACTCTCCAGAATCAAGGGTCAATTCAGAGTGTGGAAATCACTTCCTTGGTGAAGAAAATAACTCACCAACAATTTGTAGATGACATACTTCTTTTTGGGAAAGGCATCATTAGGGAGGCTTTATCCATCAAAATAGTTTTTGATTCTTATGCTTTATCTTTAAGACAAGCGGAAAACAAAGATAAATCTTTAATCTTCTTATTTTATACCAAACTGAAAATTCAATAGGAGATAGAAAAGGTGCTGACATTCAAGATCGGTTCCGTCCCATGCTCTTATCTTGGCATCCCAATTGACAAATTTCTGAGGACAAATTCTTCTTGGAAACCAATTGGTGAGAGAATGGATAGGAAAATGGACTCTTGGATATCTAAATGGATTTCGTGGGCTAGTAGGGTGGTTTTGATTAAAGAAACATTGGTAGAAATTCCCATATATCTAATGTCTTTCCTTTCACTTCCCACGGGTTGCTACATGGATATGGTCAAAAAATTCAAAAAAAAATTTTGGCAAGGAACTGACACCAAAAATAAATTTTCTCTCATTTCATCGAAATTTTTTAGCAAACCAATAGAGGTTGGTGGTAGTGGAATAAAAAATGAGTGTTGGCAGAATCAGGCCCTTGGAGTGGAGCTCTATTGGAAAATACGCAAGGAAAAGAATCTGAAATGGGCAAGAATAATCAAAGGAAAATACTTTCACCACACACAGTAAGAATTAAAGATCTCCCCAAAGGCTCTAGAATTTAGAATTTCATTTCCAAATCAAGAGATATCATTGAGGACAACATGACTTGGAACATCAAGGATGGCTCCATAGCCATATTTTGGGAAGATTCATGGGACAGTTTCCCTGGCATTAATCATCTTTTGGGCCAAAATAACATCAAAAAAATTTACACTAACACTTGGGGTCCTTTGGTTAAAGACTACATTATTCCTATCTCCTAGAATTCAGTAGATGGATCTTGGTAATGGAGGCAATTTTCACAGCTTAGACTAGATCCTTTGGAACTTCAGCAACTGAGGAAATTTCTTGAAGACAGATTCTTCTAGAGAAAACAAGGTCATGGTGAATTCATCTAAAATGGATCTAAAACAGGGGAATACAAGGAGAAAGATGGTTATAGAATTCTTTCAGGTACTTCCTCTCTGAATCAATCACAATTCTTCAATCAGTTATGTTGGAATAAATTTTGTCTTCCCAAAGTAGGACTATTCTCTTGGGAAGCAATTCAAGGAAGAATTCTAACTACTATTTGGTTTATGAAAATGGGATATTGTGGTCCTTCTAGATGTTCTCTCTATTACAATAGTGAAGAAGACACAAATAGTCTATTGCTAACCTATCCCTTTGGATCAGAATGCTGGAAATTGTTATGTGCAAAATTAGGATGATCTAGAGCTCTTCCAAATGATATTCTATACCTTTTTACCTCTTGGTGGCAACTCTTCAAAGATAGTTTATGTGGTAATCTATGGATCATAACCCCGTCCATATTAATTTGGGAGTTATGGAAAGAAAGAAATAGAAGAGTCTTCCAAGATATATCACTTGATAAATCTTCAATTTTGAATCGAATGGAAGCTTCTATAGTGGAGGTTATGAATGCCCGCATCCAAATTTAGAGTGTACAACATAAGTTCTATACCAGCGGGGATAATAAAATGATAAAAGAATTGGTTCAGGCTTAAGACACCCCCCATAATAGGTAGAGGTGTGAAAGAAAATGTCAGTCTCAGAGAAAATTTAATTTGGTCGCCTCCTTCTCATGGATGGTTTAAATTGAATTTTGATGGAGCATCAAAATGTAATCCAGGTCCTTCAGAGGCGGGCTGCACTATTCACTCGAGTGATGGTATACTTTTAGCTAAATTGGGAAGATCTCTGGAAATCAACAAAAGCAATATGGCCAAGTTCAAAGCACTATTGTTCAATTTGTCTCTTTCTTTTGAATTGGGTTTGAATAAGTTGGAGATTGAAGGGGATTCCTTGGTAATAGTAAATGAAGTTAGAACTAGATTCATGACAAATTGGAAAATGCAAGCGATCTTGTAAGTCATTTTAAACTTAATGAAAAAGTTTCAATCTACAATGGCTAACCACATATATCGTGAAGGGGACCACGTGGGTGATGAACTGGCTAACAAAACTACCTTGGGTTAATAGCTAAATTAAACTAGATAGGCATGACATGACAAGTGGTAACATTCCTTAATAGTCAGCTAGAGGCATAATTCGATAGGAAGTAAATAGCTCACTTCATGTCTTGTTGAGATTAATGTTGATCACCTCTTCTTCTATGTATGATCCTTGGTGTTAGGGAGGAGTAATTGGTTGAGATAACTGGCTTGCAACAGCTATGGGTGGTTTACTTCAGAGGCTATACAAACTTTCCCTTAGTCACATCACATTTAATATGTGTCTGATGGGAAAAATTTCTCTACAAATCCTTCATCACTTCTGTCATAAAGGACTATTTTCCTTGGCAATTTGCGCAGGCCCTTCTTTTATCTCATTTTTTAGTGAAATAGTTAACCTTTTTCTCGGATAGAATGATGTCTTCTTTACAGAGGTGTTTTTTAGTTAGCTCAAAAATTAGAAATTGCTAATTCTTTGCATTTCCTCGAGAGATGCCATAGGATCAGGGTGGTACACAAGTAGCTTGCATAAGGCGGTGACATGATGGATAATACCAAGTGGGCAGGTTATGCATGTGGGTTGGCACAAAAATTTAAGGCAGATTTTAGGATCATTCTTGGGGTTTTTGTTTTAAGTATAACAAAACAAGTTTCTTTTACCAGAGTAGTGCACCCCATAGGCTACAAAAATTGGAAGATGGACACTGATCCGATCAAACTCCACTCTGAATTAGAGAAGGTTGCCTTCAACACACCATCACCACTACTCAGCTCATGGATGTTTGTAACTTCCAGCACTGATTTGTGATATACGTGGTGAGGAAATTGCTCATATTCAACTTCCAAAGCATTAATCATAGATTTAGAGTATATTCAGATATATGTGCTAGTTTTCTAGCTAGCATCTTGGTTGCTGGTTCTTCCAAAACCTTGGCAGAAGAGATTTACAGCCGTTTGGTTTTAGAAAATTATCTGGTGGGTCTTCACAATGCTATTATCAACATTGACGCCAACCTTACCACCTCGCTTCCTTTTGCTCTTGCCATGGTCATGAGTGTTGGAGAACCTTTTCTAGCTTTTGGTCTAGCCATGGAGGAAAGAACTACGGTGGGCCTCCCATATGTCTCTTCATTCTGTGGGGATTGGAGTGGGAAGATCATCAACTGCAAAGAAGCATGATGAGAAGAGGCATACAATTCCTCACCAAATTTCTTGGCATAGAGGATGGATTGAATGTTCCTTATGGGGACAATTTGGATGAAGCCATTACCTGGGTCTACCATTAAAAATATGAAGATAAATTGGACGGCTTTGGAACCCCAGAATCCTTAGACAATGAGGAGGAAGATGAAGGAATGAAGGTCGAGGAAGAGGAAGATGATGGAGAGGAAGAGGTGGGGGATACTGAAGAAGAGGATGAAGATGAGGACCTAGAAGATGATAATTTTGATGAGGAATAAGAGGAAGAAAGTGCCTCCCTTGTCCTGGGTGGAAGTCCAAAATCAGACTCTGCAACAAGCTCAGAGAATGATACCACTTTGGTATTAGATTGTGTATACACTAAAAAATGGCTTCATTGATTAATCAATTAATTAAATATTTATTATTTAATTAATATTGACTTGATGAATTGATTAAGTATTTATTATTTAATTAATGTTTATTGCTTCTATTTAATTAATAAATTATTCTATTTATTAGGTAAATTCACTATAGTCTATTCTTCTTATCCTAGGTCTTCTAAATTAGTCCTATTAAAAGTGATTTAATTAAATACACAATCACTAAATATGACTAAGTCCCC
>MU223324.1:856034-882807 GCA_018584345.1 Thuja plicata
ATACTCTTTGGAGGATATATGTCCCTATCCTTTTGACAAGAACTTGGCTATGATTCCATTCCCTCCTCATTTTGAGGTACCAAAACTTGATAAATATAAAGGGAATTCTGATCCACAAGACCACATTTGTGAGTTTTGTGCTGCATGTATTGAATTTGCACACAATGATACGTATCTTATGTGACTATTCCCATGTTGTTTAGGAGGACAAGCCATGGAATGGTTCTCCAAACTACCCTTGGGTATACAATCTTTCAACGAACTTATCAACAAATTTGTGACTCACTATTCCTATAACATCAAACATGAAGTCACAATGCTTGATCTTTGAAATACGCATCAAAAGAATGGAGAACCTTTCCTCACCTTTTTGCAAAGATGGCGTCAGCTATTTTCCAAGTATCCATGCTTGATTCCTAAACAAGAGAAAATAGATATCTTTGTGCATAACCTAACACAGGAGATGAGCTATAGGTTACAATTACAATGTCCTCCAAATTTCAACAAGCTCATTGAAAATAGTGTGAAAATTGAGGAGGCTATGGTTAGAAAGGGGGAAATTAATCTCTACTCCAAAGGCAATGTCGGATCTTCAAGTTCAAATTCCAACAACAACAACAACAACAACAACAAAAACAACAACAACAACAACAATAATGATAAATCCAAATATTGGAACAAGAACAAGAACATTGTCAATGATGGGATTGTCGATAATTGTCAGGTTAAATCCACACAACCTATCTTGAATCTCATGAGAAAAACCAATCCCACCCCACCTACTCATAGAAATACAAGTGCCACTCAGAATACCAATAACAGTTCCTCAAAATTACCCTTCATGTCATGTAGAAGAACCTTTACTCCTTTGGGGGAATCTATGGAATCTGCATTAAGGAAGTTAATCACAAAGAAACTCATTATGCTTCCTGAGACTAGAGATTTTGAACCTAGGGTGAAGCCTTCTTTGTGGAATGAAAATGATTACTATGAATTTCATAGAGGCAAAGGTCATAAAACCAATAACTGTCAAAGACTCAAGCATTCTATCCAAGATTTGATTGACAGCGAAGAGATCAGTATTGATTGACACACCTCTAATGAGTTGCATACTACTTTCAAAGATCCACTTCCTGAACATGAGAAAGGGAACTCATCCAATGCTAAAGGTGATAACCATGCAAACTACAATTCCACCTCCTACAGCTATATAAATCACTTTTTTGAATGCCACCCTTCTCAATCCTATGTCAATGTGATTTCCATCAAAGAAAAGATTCAACCAGCTAATGTCACAGCTCGAGCCTAGTCCAAGGTTACTCTCCAAGGGGTTCCATCTAAACCTAACACCACCCAAACCAAGGCTGTCTAAATTCCAAAGTCTACGCCCAATTTTTCCAACCAATACAACCTTTTGGAGCAACCGAAGAAAACACCAGCCCAGATATCCATATTAGAGCTATTGCGTTTGTCACCTTCCCATAAAGATATCCTTGAGAAAGCTCTCCTCGAAACTAATATTCGAACCAATCTAGATCAAGACCAATTACAAGCTATGGTGGGACATGACAACCCCACATTATCTATCCTTCACTGAGGATGATGATCTAGCCATGAATCAACCACACAATGCTCCACTCCATATAGAAGGCATGGTACAAAATCATAAGATTAAAAGAGTGCTAATAGATGGAGGAGCTGGTTTGAATATATGCATTCTAAAGCTAGTCCTTGCATTGGGATTTTTTGAAAATGTTGTCGACCCAAAGAAGAAAATCACCATAAAAGCTTATGACAAGGAGGAAAGGTCATCCAAGGGGTCAGTTGTACTTCTTATCAGAGTTGGTCCTATGGTTAAAGATGTGCTTTGTCAAGTCTTGGATATGGATTTGGCATATAACATTCTTTTAGGGCGACCTTGGATTCATTCTATGCGAGTTGTTCCATCAACATATCATCAATGCTTGAAGTTTCCATATAATGGTCAAGAGGTAACCATCAAAGGAGATTCGAATCCTTTTCAATATTGCAATACCATAAATCCAACAACTGAATCTTTGGTGCCCTAAAATCAGATTGGATCTTCTCCACCAACACCCATTGATCCCAGTAACGAAGCATCAAATTCTAAATCCCATGAAATCAAGGTAGATATAAACGAAAAAGCTATGGGAGAGTACACTTTGGGCCAAACTTTGTGTATCATAGAGTTACCTTTATCTCCTAAGTCATATGGAAAATCCTTGATCACCAAACAATAATCAGAAGACCCTTCTACACTTGTTTATGGCACATTTGTAAGTGGGGGCACTATATCAAAAGAGGCTACTAAGCATAACGCTAATCATTTTCTACATCATCATAAAGATCTAGAGAATGAAAAACATGAGCCTATATCACTTGATATATATGGCACGAGATACACTTTGTTGCAAAAGATGGGATATCAAGGAAGTGGACTTGTAGGGTTGCAAAGAGAGGGTGTCATAAAACCAATCCTGAAAAATCTAAATTATCAAAGAGACACCACTGGACTAGGATACAAGGGAGAAGGACCAAAGGAAACTAAAGGAAAACAAAAGGTTGAACCCTTTTACAAAATCTCTATAGCTCCTGCATTACCATTCTAACAAAATGGCATGTATGAAGATCCAGCAAAGCAAAATATAGCGCAAGACATCATTAACCAACTTAGAAATAATAATGATGATGATGATGACTCTCATACTTATGAATGGGATTCATTCTCTAATTATACTAAGGATATGGAAGTTGATGATGTTCATGCCAATGGTAGCAATTTCCATGATCAGAAGAGTCCAAGGATGGAACCACTAGGATTAGATTCACTTGATACTACTTTTGGCGATTGTGAGGAAAGTAAGAGTTATCTTGAGATAGACAATTTGAATGAGAGTATGGAAATAGACCTTGCCAATAGAATTATAAAATTTGAGAACTTTTCTATCAACACCATCTCATCCTTTGAGACCAAACCAAATGATCCAATACCCCTTGTCCACCCCGAACTTATCGCTTGGGATTCTCCAAATTGTCCTGAACTTGATGTTTTTCATAATGACGATGCTATTATCGACTATCTTGGAATCAGAGATCATCTACCATTAGGAGGTCATAGATCAATATTCCCCATAGAACTCAATAACATGGCTTACTTTGGAGAGGGTGTCAATCCTTTCAGTCATAAAAATATGAAAATAATAAATAGATCTAATGGTGAAAACCACTCAGTGGCAGTGTTAGATCCTAAAAAAGTAAAAAGAAAAGATGTATCTAAGGTTGAAAAGCTCTCTGAGGTGCCTAAAGATGGAAGGATTGACACTCTCCCCAACTATATGTATCGAGAGCATTCTTCTATACTTATTGAACCAACATTGCATCTTAACATTGGCACAAAGGATTCACCACATATTCTGAAGATAGCTGCATCCTTAACAGAGACAAAAAAAAGATGCCTTTTCATAGTTTTTCAAACAGAGATAGATCAATTTTTCTTGGTCTTATGTTGATATGCCTGTGTTAGATCCTCATCTTATTATGCATCATTTGTCCATTGCACTTGGGGTCAAACCTGTAAAGCAGAAACTCAGGAAAATGCATCCTCACATTGCACTCATAGTTAAAGTAGAATTTAAAAAAATGCTAGATGTGGGTTTCATTCAAGCTATTGATTATGTTGATTGGATCTCTAATATTGTACTAGTATCCAAGCCAGATAAGTCCATCAAGATTTGCATAGGTTTTCGGGATCTTAACAAAGCTTGTCCCAAAGATGATTTTCCTTTGCCCAATATTGATATTATAGTTGATTTAACAATCAGGAATGAGATGTTATCCTTAATGGATGGGTTTTCCGGTTATAACCAGATTAAGATTGCACCAGAAGATCAGGAAAACACTACTTTTACATGTCCTTGGGGGCACATACTACTGGAATGTGATGCCTTTTGGGCTTAAAAATGTTGGTTCTACCTATCAAAGAGCTATGACCACAATCTTTCATGACATGATTCATACCATAATGGAAGATTATGTTGATGATATCTTAGCCAAATCCAAGAATAGAGAAGGTCATCTAGGAGTGTTGGATAGGATATTCACCCGAATGGAAAAGTATTAGATAAGACTGAATCCAAAGAAGTGTGCATTCAAGGTTACATCGAGAAAATTGTTAGGATATATTTTTTCAGCTAAGGGAATAGAGGCGGATCCAAAAAAGATCAAGGCAATCATGGAAATGGATTCACCTATGAATATCAGTCAATTGAGATCTCTACAAGGGCACCTTCAGTCATTCAAAAGATTTGTCTCTCAATTAGCGGACATAAGTCATCCTTTTTATCATCTGTTACACAAAAACATCTTATTCAAATGGGATGATAAGTGTGAAGAAGATTTCACTAAGATCAAGAAATACTTAGCCACTCCTCCTACTCTTATGTCACCAATTCTGGGAAAGCCACTCTTTCTTTATATTTCAGCTATAGAAGTTTCACTTGATGCCCTGTTGGCCCAACAAGATCAAGAGGGAAAAGAGAAGGCTATATATTATATTAGGCACACCCTTGTTGGATATGAACTCAATTATTCATAAATTGAGTGTGCATGTCTAGCAGTAGACTTTTCTTCACAAAAGTGGCAGCATTACAAGTTGTCTCATTATATCAAGCTTGTTGCAAAGATTGTTCCTTTGAAGTGTCTTTTGAGCAAGACTGCATTAACAAGAAGGTTGGCTAAGTGGGTCATGTTGCTTAGTTAATTTGATATCGAATATGTGGAAAGGAAGGCTATTAAAGGGAAAGTAATTTCTAATCAATTGGTTGAGGCACCACTAACAGATAATCATCCTATACATACAGAATTTCCAGATGCACACATTCTAACATTATCTGCACAAACTTGGAGATTGTATATTGATGGATCCTATACTCAGCATGGTTTAGAAGCTGGAATGTTATTTGTTACACCACAAGGATATACCATACCGAAGTCCTACAAATTGTTTTTTCCTTGTACAAATAATGTAGCTGAGTATGAAGCACTAATGATTGGGTTGAAAGTGGCTCTACAATGGAACATGACTGAATTGAATGTTTACGGAGACTCCCAATTAATAATCAATTAGGTTACTGATGAATATCAGACTAAGGATGACAAGTTGTTACCATATAAACACATGGTAGATGACTTTAAGAAATATTTTTCAATCATCACCTTTGAGAAGATTCCAAGGTAGGAAAATAAGGCTGTAGACACTATGGAAATAATTGCTTCTTTATTTAATGCTGATGATACAAAAGCCCATTTTGAGTTCTTAGTGGAATCTTTGATTTATCCTACATACGATGATCCTGATACACGTATCATGTGTCATATTATTGGACACAATTCCCCTACCTATGGAAAAATATATTCCTATATGAAAGATAATATCCTTCCCCTCGACCTATCCAGAAACCGAAAGCAAACCTTCCTCCGCCAAACCTCCCACTATCTCTTAATATTTGACACCGTGTATCGGCGAGGTCTTGACAGTACTCTCTTATGATGTCTTGAACATGATGAAGCTCAAACTATCTTACAAGACGTACATGAGGGTATATGTGGAACACATTTGAGTGGTCCTTCCTTGGCTAACAAGCTCATGCATATGGGTTACTATTGGCCTACTATGGAAATAGATTCTTTTCACTTTGCTCGAAAATGCAAGAAGTGTCAAATTCATGCGAATCTTATACATGCACCAGTACAACAACTTCATCCTGTTACAACTACATTACCATTCAGTCAGTGGGGAATCAACCTCATGGGTGCAATTCACCCTCCATCTTCCAATGGCCATAAGTACATTATAACCGCCACTGGGTATTTTACCAAATGGATTGAAGTTGTTCCCTTGATCATTGCCACAGGGAAACAAGTTTCTATGTTTATTCTTAATTATATCATTTGTCGATATGGTATCCCTATGCACCTCATTACAAATCATGGGAAATAGTTTCAAAATCAAGATATTGATGAACTATGCACCAAATTCCATATCACCCACCGTTATTCCACTATTTATTACCCCCAGGGTAATGGCCAAGCTGACGCGTCTAATAAAAATATTGTCAAAAGACTGTCAATGACGCTGGTCATGACTGGCATGTCCAGTTGAACCCAGCCCTATAGGCCTATCATACTTCCATCCATACTCCAACTGGTGCCATGCCATATTCCCTTGTTTATGGATCTGAAGCTGTCCTACCCCTTGAGGTTGAGTTACCTTCTCTTCGAGTGTCCTTGAAAGATTTGATTCCAGATGAAGAGTATAGAGTTGCACGACTAACTGAATTAGAATTTCTAGATGAAAGCCGTTAATGATCCTTTGACCATTTGAAATTCTATCAGCAAAGGATGTCTCATCAATATAATAGTAAATTGAAACCTAGAGACTTTCAGGTGGGTGATCTAGTCCTTCGAGAGAATCCCAAAAACTAGCAGCATCATGAGAAGAAGGGAAAGTTTGAGCCCAATTGGTTGGGTCCTTTTGTGATTACAACAACCTATGGTTCTGGAGCCTATTAGTTGTCAATATCTAAGGGAGATCTCTTGGATGAGCCTCTTAACAACATGAACCTAAAGAATTTTTATGCATGAGATCCCAGTGCAAGGGATATGTTCAAAAAAGAAAATAAAAAAAATCAAAAGATCAAAACATCAAAAAAATCATAAGAAAATTGCAATAAAATCATGTGGTGAAAACCTAGAAACAGGCGCCATTTGTGACAAGTTAGCTCCTCCCTCTATTAGGATTATTCTAGCGTCTTGTCCCATCTTTATATAACCATAATAAAGTGGCTCTCACAGTCACTATTTTCCTTGTAAATATCATAATAAAATGTCCAATCCATGATTCCTACCCATTGTATAAATCCCCAATAAACCCCCATCATAGCTTGGTCGACTATCTTGGTCTTCACCCTAGTCCAGTGTGTCTTTCTTCACCAATAATAAGTCAGTCCATCACCTAGCTGGGGGCATGTCCTCGACCTAGTTTTTGGGAAGTGGATCTATGACAGTCATGACTCTTAGAAGACAAAAAGGAGTATTTTTGACCAGACAAGAAAACATAATCAACGCTTCTTATACAGTGCTATTCTAATCATGATCCATAGCCTGTGACATATCTTTAAAAATATAACTGTTTATCTATACATTTGCAACAACATCATTATCAATAAAACTGATCAACAAAACTTAATACTATCTTTTGGAAAAGAAATGTATATTCATGACAGGCCTATTAGGATGATTTGTAATAAGATTATGCATTCATATAAGGATTTCATTTGTCATTGATTAGGATATCCGGGACGGAAGAAGATGTTTTCTTTGATTGTTGTTTGTGGGATATTTTCCAATGAAGTCGAAGGAACCAATAATTGGGGTGTCTGTGCATAAGAACCTTCATCCATTCCATAAGCATGAAAAAAATTATAAATCATGTTGGTATACGAAAGTTATTGACGATGATGCACCACACATAACTTGACTCTAAATATTTGTTCCTCAATGGAGGGGGGGATATTCCTTGTCTGTTATGCAAACAAAACTCAGGTCATCTCGGTTCAATTATACCTAGATGCTTGTCAAGTTTTCTATATTGAAATCCATGCAAGAAGTGCTCAGGTCATCCTGGTTTAATTATACGATGATGCTTGTATTTTATTGCAACATAACGAGCCCAATGATGAAAATCAAATTCCAAAATTTATGAAGCTTTAAGATGTTTTCTGAAGTTGTGGAGATACTCATTTTTGCATATCATTTTGCATTGCATTTTAAATAGATCATTGAAGTGCTCTTGTTATAAGATTTTGTAGGATATTTTGTTTAGGTCACCTTGTTCCCTTTGTCTATTCTTCTTGTGTCAAATGCATGGTTGTTTAAAATTGAGGACATTTTGGATAAAAAAAAACAATAGCATTTATCATAGTTCATAGTACATCTTTAGTTTTAAAGTTGTTCATTTGCATATAACCATTTATATTTGCATGTCTGTCCAAAATTCATTGCATTTATCATACGTGTCATTACATCACAATGTAGGTCATTACATTATTACCATTATTATACATTCTATTTTATATCAGTATAACATATCATTCATTTATTATCTTTTTGTCTTCCATTAAGTTCATTATCATTATTCATTATTCATTTATTTAGGCACAATGCATCCATATAACATTAATCATTATGAGAATAATCATAATCATTTTGCATCCACATAGAAATAAAACATGATCATTACTAAGTCATACAATACAATGCATAATCGAAATCATTCATCATATCCTGCATATGTCAGTATCCACATATATATACATCATCATAAGTAATGCATCATAGAAGTAAGCATCATAGAATCATGTCATATAGAAAGTCCATCATCAAGAGTCCATAAAACAAAGACAAAAAAAACATATCCACATGTCCAATGATATATCATAATATAACCATGTGTCCATAAGTGTCCATCAAGTCTATAATAAAGGTACAAAAATATGATACAATGGAGCCATAACATAAGTACAAAGTGTATATCAAACAAGCTAAGACCCACTGCCTCAAGAATCTGTCTATTGCTGTCTACGTGATGCAATCAAGGACCTTGATTCTGATGGATCTCCTGAACTTGGTGGTGGTCTTGGTGGTCATGATGAGGTACCAGCACTAACTCACCCCTGTCTCTGAGGAGATGCAGTCCATACCCCATATGAGCTCTCTCTAAAACTCCTGATCCACTGATCTTATGGGACAACCTATCTATAGCCCTCTCTCCAATAGGTGATCTCTCTACCAACCCTCATCATCAATCGCAAGATTTTTGCATGTGGACCTAATGCCTCTGTCAACTCTAACTCATCCAACAAGGTCTCTGCCTCCCCTAGCCACTCTATGGTGGTATCCCGCTCATGTCTGGCCTCTATAACCTCCTCCTCCAACATCTCAACCTATCTCTCTAGTCCGGGGACATGGTCGGCCTATACCTGTAGCATTGCTAGTCTATCTAGCACTATACCCACATCAATATCCTCATCCTCTACTACCGCCCTGTGTAAATAGGGATCACGACCACCAACATCATGTACTTGTACATCATCTACATCATGTACCTACACATCCTCATCCTGTACCTATACCTTCACATCCTCTCCATGTACATCCTGTGCTGCTACGTCAAGCATCTGTACATCATCCCCAATATTGTGCATAGGCTGATCTGGTACATGAGTTGCTACTTAGATCTATACCTGTGCCTACATCAGAGGATCCCTCTATGTAGTAGGCCGTGGTCATCTCTGTTTATCAGGTGGTGGTATCAACCCCTATGGATGTACACCTCCACCTCTCATCCTAGGACCACCTCTACCCCTCCCTCTCTAAGGAGCATCACCACTATCATCTCCTACATCATCATTGTCCCCTCTATCTCCACCATGGCCTTGTCCTAATCCTCAACCTCTATCCCTTGGATCTCTCTGCGGGGGCCTCTCAGTAGGATCTATCAATCTGGGGACTAGGTGATCCCTCATGTACCTCTCATACTCTGCTGTCATACCTGGGTCTATGACCCCCTATCTCATCAACCATGCCTAAAATGGCATGTCCAAGAAATCCTACCTAGCTATCTCATAGGCTATCATCAGCCCCCAGTCTTGCCTCTCCTGAAATGTCTGAGAAAACTCTATTGTCCCATGGGGCATCCCTTCAATGCAACCAAACTGACAGAGTACCCTGCTAATCATCTGTCTCTCTATAATGTAGGGAGTCCTCCCTATTAGCCATCATGTCTCAAAACAATATCTGAGCTGATGCTCATCATCCCATATCTCACACCCTAGGTAGGATCTCCAGATCATCACATCCATTGTATCGAAAGTGTACCTCCAGAACTCCAACTGTCCCATCTTATGCTGAGACTGAATCGATGCATAAAGAAATATATAAGGTTTTTTGGTGCCTTGAAACTTGAGTGCTATAGGCGTGTGATGACAATATGCTCCCATTCCCACACATGGAGTAGTGTAACCCTTGCTGACAAAGATGCACTACCATGGTAGACCACCTGATGAAGATCATGATATAAATGTGCTAATAGGCACACTCCCCAGTAAAAATGGGTCCCCTTGTACATCATCCTCTATAAGGTCCTGCTCCATCCAACTACAAATCCATGTGATCTCTAAGCTAGGCAAAAGTATCCTCCAATCGCTCTAGCTAACATGACATGTAGTGGCTCATATAGCTCCACCATGTCCTCCCAACTGATCTTCGCATCATCTATATCATCATCCCCAAAAACCTCTATACACTGAGCCAACCCACCATGCCGATCATAGTGTACTAACTTGCCTGTGATGGGTAGTCGAAGGATGCGATATACATCCTCCAATGTAACGGTCATCTGGCTGGTAGGTAGATGGAAGGTACTCATCTCTGAGTGCCATCTCTCTGCTAAGGTCATCAACATACCTAGATTCACCCAAATCTCAGGCGTATAAATCACATGGTATAACCTAGTCACACTGATCAAGACTCTATCAGTCTCTGACAATGCTGCCCTCAAAGTTTGGGTCACAAGATATCTCTCCCATGACATTAGCACAATAGTAATGTCCTCCTATCAATATAAAATCAAATTAGACTATCAACTATCGATCACACTGATCTATCTATCTATCCTATCTATATATCAATCAAACACATGTTTATCACATTTGTCAGGAGATAATTCTACCAATTATCTATCACTCAAGATGGTTTACTAGCAATAATGCTATAATGTGGCCTATCTTGATATCAATATCAATCACTATCCAATGACAACTAGATCTTATTAGCATATCACTACGAAAGTTTAACCTAATTTAACTTTTTGATCTATCTAAACACTATCTTGCTATCTATGCACACCATTACCTAATGTTTGTGCATCTTTTAAAATATGCGTAGCATAGTCGAGTGTTTATGTAGGTTTATGTTGCATTTGCACAAGTGTAACATATGTGCAGATTTTATGCACAAAAGTGTGGCATTAGAGATCTTCTCTGATGGATGTGCAAAACCCCCAAATGCATGCACAACAGATTCACATTTATCAATTTATACTATGCATTGATGCGCCGCAACTGCACATCCATTTTCTGGGATAAAACCAAATTTTTTCCTATGCTAACTATGATTCAATATAGCCTATAAGATGCTACAATTCTATCTACAAAGCATAATTGAATCCAATTAACAGAGAAGGATTGACCACTCATCGGCTCTCCAGAATCTGGCTGCCTCTAGAAGCATCTGACTCACTCGAAACGGTGATCAGACAGTGGGAATGACATCTTCTCAGGTTTGCTCTTCTCTCTCTTTGCCTCCAATCTCCAAATGCTGATTGTACACAATGAGCTTATTGTGGACCCTTTGACCTTTCATATAGCCTATGGACCCATTTTGCTTGTCATGTGGACCCTACCTATCGATGTCTTTCCATCTCACCTTGTTTTCACTCCAATTTCATCTGATTCTTTTCATGATATTGATTGGACCCTAAAATAAAATAAAAAAAATTGTGGTCATCCATTTTATCAATCAATCTCTCGAGGGAGCATGCAAAGATCATTCTCACCAAACATAGTCTGGGGAAAAAAGCTTGATTTTTGTTTGAAACAATGTGACAAGCACATTATTTCAAAGAGGGGAAAAATGTATACACTAAAAAATGGATTCATTGATTAATCAATTAATTAAATATTTATTATTTAATTAATATTGACTTGATGAATTGATTAAATATTTATTATTTAATTAATGTTGATTTATTCTATTTATTTAATAAGTTATTCTTTTTATTAGGTAAATTCACTATAGTCTATTCTTCGTATCCCAGGTCTTCTAAATTAGTCCTATTAAAAGTGATTTAATTAAATACACAATCACTAAATATGACTAAGTCTCCTAGTCCACCTCATAAACCTAGTCACCTTACACATCACCTTGGCTAAAATAATTAATTATTATTAATTAATAATTAATGATTATTCTCACCAACACATGTCCTCTTCTTAAGGGCTATTTTGCCTTATAAGACTTGGTCTCATGACCACATGTCTTCTCCTACACCAATTCAAGAAGCAATCCCTATTCTTAAGGAGCTTCTCAAGCCACCTCTAAGAGTCTAAAGTGACTCATGGGACACTTGTACCAAGAGTCCTCATGAGGAATAAGTCCTTCCTCTTTCCTCTCAATGGTCTTTGTGAGACACTTGACATGTGTCTTTCCCTTCCATCTTCTTCTCTTCTATGTCAATGTAGGTGGAACATCCTCCCTATTCTTCCTCTCACATTCCAACTACATCCCCCTTTCTCTCAACCCCTTTAACAAAGTCAATAGTAGCCCTAGGATCATGCCACCTAGGCTTAGGTCCTCCAAAATCCTATAAAAGGAGCCTCATTCCCCTTTTTTGATCTAGTAGTAAGAATTCAAGCATCCAAGCAATCAAGCATTTTCATAAGCATTCCATCATCCATTTGCATAATCAATTTTTAGACCATTTTGCATTCATTCATATAGTCTCCACACTTTGGTAGCATATTGGACAAAAGAGCTTCATTTGGAAATCTGAGAGATGAACATACATTCAAGAAATCAAAGCTAGGAGGGCAATGGAGACAAGCTGCAATGGGTAGGTGAATGTAACTTTATTGTTTTGCTTCATTTAAACTTGTAATCTTCAGTGTTTGCATTTAGATTGATTTATTAGTTAGATTAGTTAATATTTCATTTAGATTAGTTAGACATCTATTTTGCATATAGATTGATGCCAAGAGATAAGTCCTTAAGGGGCGTTTTGTGAATATTTTGGTGTTTAGTCTTTAGTTTTTTTGGATTATGCATAGTTTAAAAATTCTGATTACTCTCGGTTGAGCCTATGGCTCTCTTTTTGTTGTTCATAATCCTCTTGGTAGGGTTGGATTTTGAACCTACAAATTTCACTCCACTTTGATGTTTTTTGAATATTTTATAAATATATACCTCTTAGCCTCGGTCCCTTGTGGATCAAAAAAAAATATTTTGAGGTTGGAGATATATTGTAATTGATGTCGGGTTGCAAGAAATGAAAAAGGAGAAACCCATTGTGCCCTTCAATTCACTGAAATGTGTCCAAAATCTGTTCTAGGGCTCTTTATGGTGAGTTTTTTCTTCCAAAATGGTTACTGCAACCTCTGTCATGGCCCCTAACTTCCAGGCCTTGGATAAGGTTCATCGATAAGAAAAGAAGCTTGTGCAATAATAATGATTAAGAAAAAATATACATGTTTCTCTTATGTTTATTTCTCCTTTCCATAGATTCATACAGTGGATGAAGTTTCTTCCTCTTTTCTATAATTTGGAATAACTTTCATATGACATCAATACTTAGTAGCTTTTGGTCTAGATATGTATTCTGAGTATGTTGTCAGGAATATCTCTTGTTGTACTTTACTATTTTCTTTTTCTCTTTTTCTTACAAGCTTTGGATGTGATGTTAATGGGAAGTTGTATGCATCATGATGTTTACATAAGCAGGAAAGTACATTGCATCTGTGTATACCTTCTATACATATTATGCATATGCGATAAGTTGATATAGTATTTATTTACCTAGAAAAAAGATAATATTTTTAAAAAAATATTTATAACCTATATGTGTTTAGTAATTAAGATCAAGTCCCTTGTTTTTTTATATTTTGGAGTTAATCTTGCACAAATATTTAGCTAGAATAAAAAACACATCTTTGCAAGAATAAAAAAACACAACTGAGAATGAATGAAACTAAATCTTCTATTGATCAAAAAGTACATTACAAACCTTCTTTTATTTATATAAGATTGACCACCACATAAACTAAAGTTATGGTAATATGCAAACCGGAATAAAACTATTGTTGTCTAGTTAAACTTAATGCATATAGGTAATCATCCTCAGCTACATAGTAATGCATGTAGACAATCATCCACACTTAATACCATTCAAACTAAAATTAAAAAGCATCTCATTCATGAATTATGGATCAGAATAAAAGGTGAAAAAGGGGTTAGAATTAATAAACACCCCTTAATTTTAACTAAGGAGAAAATTAAAACTTAATGAAAGGAAAGAGGGAATAAATCCAGTAGAAACAAAACCCCCCTAAAAATTTTACGCTAAATCTGCATAGTAGTTACAATGTTGCAACAACCTTCATTCAAAAGTCTTGAAAATAGTGAAAAATGAAAAATAAGGCCCATTTGTGCATCCACGAAGAAGACAACCTATTATATGAATTCAAATAAAATACCTTTATTATGGGTTTCATGTGAAGCGGGTGACTTTGATGTTCAGAAATAAACCTAGCCCTTATGTTGAAATGACAAAACACTAAGAAATTAGGTATAGGCTCTTGAGGAGACCTTGTGAGAAGAACAAAGTATAACTTTGACCTGTTTCGAAATAAAAATGTAGGTGGTCCTTGGGTGAAGGATACCCTTGTGACTATAGGTCCCTAGGGGGAGGATCTAGGGGGAATAACACCAGGTATAGGCCCTAGTTTTGAATTAATTTTATCTTGCCTCTTTTATATTCTTAGAGGAGTCCAAAATGGGTAAAGGGATATTAGGAAAGAGTTAAGAATAACTAATAACATATATTTAATGTGTAATTTGCCTTTTAATAATGAGCTAATGAAAGTGAATGAGTTGACCATATTATAGTTAGTATTATATTAAGGGTACATGCTAAGTTAAGATCATCTTGTTTTGGTTCTATGTGATAGTTATGTATTAGAGAAGATTAAGCCCTGACTTATAGGAATCTATACATGCACTCTTAAATCAGTTGATTGCGTTATACTTATCCATTTGTTTAGCACCATGAGTATTGTTCTAAGTTACCCCCAAAAGTATAAACCACTGGGATATTTATGCAGTAATAGGAATTCATTAGACCATGCAAATGATTGATGTCTAGGTTGTTGCAGGGGATTATTCAACATTGATCTAGTTCACAAAGGTGAAGTTGTCAAAAATATCCTAGTTGTGGTACAATAACAATTAGTAGGTTTTCATTCAACCATACCGAAGGCAGATGCCTAAAGATATTGAAGTATCTTTTAGATTAGTCAACATTATTTTGGTACAAAATAGGTGAATTATTTCTATAGTTTATCCAATATTTTTTATGGTAATGGTTACACAAGTAGTTCCCTTAACATGTATGTAGTGGTAATTAGAGATAATAATTGCATTAAGAGGGTTTACTAGAAGTCACCCATAGCATGGTGGTGATCAATGCCAAGTGTTAACCAAAATTATGAAGAAGATGCCTGACCATATCTCTAAGGTCATGATGTGGTATATGTAAAAGGTTACTTCTTCCTTGTTGGATAGACTTATTTCCTATAGCATATAGGCGATTGAAGTCAAAATCTATTGGGCTTGGTTGGTTCACTACTTGTGGAAATATTTTCAATTGAGGATGAATCCATGATTTTGTATGGGATGTACAAAATCATCTTCTTGGTTGTTTGATGGTATTACTTACCATGTTCGATTAAGAACATATCCCTAGTGTCGCATGGGATGCACAAAATTGTCTTCCCAAGCATCCACTAGTGCAAATGACTGGGAAAAGGAATGGGACCCATGGTGTAGTGTGAAATACACCAAAATTACCTCTCCTTAGGATGCACTATGGATAAAAGATGGTTAACCATTATATATGAGCTAGTTACTATTGTCTTAACAATGTCTATATGAGTTAGTTACTATTTTCTTTATGATGCATGTATGAGCTAGTTACTATTTTATTTGTGATTCCATTGTGATCCAACCACTATCAAATTTGTGATTTATGTTGGATCTACTCACTATGTATATGGTGTATGGTAAATATGTCTCCTTTATGTACTTTTTATGTATATGAGATATTTCTTTGTATATATGTGATGTATGCTTGATACAATCCTATATATGGTATTTATGATATGATAGGTGGGTACGCATGTGTAAGTTGTATAATTAATGATTGGTAATGATGGGTATGGAATATACAACTAATTATTGGTGATGATAGGTATAGAATTATGATGAATATAAATAATAGGGAAAATGTTCACTAGCTTCAATTGAAAAACTAGGACACTAAGGCCTATATCACTACATTAGGGAGGAGAAGAACCCACCGGGCTCAAGAGGAATCAAGTGTTGAACATGTGTAAGAGTACTTTATTTCCATGGATTGTAGGATGTGTAAATAAAATGAGGGAATGAAGTAAATAGGATGTGTAGGGGATAGATTTATGTACACAAGAAACAAGCTAACTAATACGAAAATTCTAAGACCAGATATGGAAAGTAGATAGGACTATGTAATTGTACAAAAGATAATAGCCAATTATGCTGGAAAAGGGCAACCTAAGAAGACAAGGATGATTAGAATCACCCTTGTGGGTGAAATTTTCCTTCTTTTTATAATTTTGATGTTACACCCTAGGATATGAGCATGGGGGCTTCTCTTAGTGAACCTAATTCATAGCACATGAATTTGTAGCATACTAAAGAATCCCTTTATTTTCAAAAAATATTTCCCCAAACTCCCTTTTTTCACCCCCCCCCCTCCTCCAATACCCCCCATACCTATTTTCCTATATAAAACCCCAACCCCACCCTAAATAAAACCCCATCCCCTATTTAGGAAATATATTACCCTTTTTCCCACTTTAAATCCCCTAATATGAATGCACATGCTATTGTATTTCCCCTTTGGTGAAGATCCCATGGATCTGAGACGGACAATTATGGCTTCTTTATTCTAGATCCAAAGGTTTGGTACCTATCACTTGCACAAAGAAAGCAAGGAAATTGTTGGGAAAAAGGGGTTTGCCTTAGTCAACCCCCTAATTAGGAAATAACCTTGAATTTGAAATGTAAATGTATAAAGGAAAGAAGTGGGATCCCCGGATGACCCTAATTATGAAACCTTAATGCTATCAAGAGTAATGACATATTGAGTCTTTTCAAGCACGGTTAATTAATGAGTTTTAAAATTAGCACTTCTAAATTAAACAAAAGATGTTTAGTTGAATAAATAAATAATCAATGTTAAGTAAGAAAATTGTAATAGTCAAGGGATGGATTTCACATAAGGTGAATAGTTGGATTTCACATTGTCTTTACCTAATCATCTTGAAGTCTATTCGTCAGAAGGATTTTTGTGCTCTTTGACAAAGGATGGGTTCAATACAATACATACCAAATCAATGTATTTAAAAAAGTACATCTCATTTCTCGTAATACTCTCGTCAATAGGAAAATTAGCTGCATTACTAGTTTGTATGTACAAAAATGTGTAGACACCTAAAAATGGTTCAATTTCTATGCCCCCACTTTTAACATGTCTTCTATATTGTGTGTTTGATCACCAATATTGTGTCATTCTTCTATTAATTATATAATGAAAATTATTTAATTAATTACTAAATTTTGTCCCTAATTATTATCATATTCTGATCAATTTGATCTTTTGATCATGTCTAATAATGTCATTTTTCATCATTGATCATTTTAATCATGTCAATACAATTAATTCATCTTCTATAGGGGTAAATAATCATTAATTTATTCCCTATTCCTAAGTCCTAACCTATGACAAATAAATAAATTTTATTTATCTCAATGTTCCCTCTTTTTTACATAATTAATTAATTATCTAATGTCAAATTTGGGAATTATTATTAACTTCCTAATTTCTAATTTCTAATTTTTCCTATTTCCTAATTCCTAATTTACTAACATGAGTGGAATCAATTTAAAAATTTATTATCCACTCATACTTCTTTTCTAGCCTCCACTTCCTCAATTTTAGCCTCCACGATCCATTTTCCTTTTGTCATAATTGTCATAGTTTATGACAATTTTCCTTTTTCTCTTTTGTCATAATTGTCATAGTTTATGAAAATTTTCCTTTTTTGATTTTGTCATTTTTGTCATAGTTTATGACAAATTTCCCTTTCTTCACTCACTAATTTCTAATTGTGCATTCAATTTATCATAAGTTGTCATAATTAATGATAATTTTCCTTTTTCAAATTTGCCAATTGTCATAATTTATGACAATTTCCCTTTTGCACATTTAATTACTAATTTTACAATTTGAGGTCTCATCTTCTACAAATTGAGCTCATTTTGTTTTTTTTTGGTGAACCACATCTTTCGAATCTTCTCATTATCATGCCAAATTGCTTTCATGGATAAGTGCAAAATCATCATGGGAGCTACATCAACTCATTTTGAGAAGAAAGAAAGGACATTAGAGTCCATTTGAGGGAGTTTTAATTATGTTTATTTGCATACATTTTTAATACTCTTTCTCAATTGCTCTAATGTTAGGATAGGATTGTTATTTGTATGCTTTTATAGGTTGTGGTTTCCTTGCATGCAAATGTTTTCTTCTTTTTCCTCTCCTTCATTTGGTGAAGCCGATGTGAACATGCAAATCTGATTTTTCTTTGCTATTGTTGATGTATTTTGCAGGTAGAGAAACAAGATCTATGCACTTGGGAGTCTAACTTTTGATACATCAACAAATCAGATTTTAAAATTGGTCTTTAAAATGAACAACAAATTCTACATAGACTAATTAGTGGGATAAATGAACAACATTTTTCATCTAGAAAGATAAATATGTGGATAAATTAACCCTACAATATTCACATAATTTTAATTAGGAAGGGAAAGAACAACAAATTGTCTCATCTTTTTTTATCACATTTCCTTTCTTAATGGGTTAATGCACAACAAATTTTAACCTAGTTTTAATTAGGAAGGGAAAGAACAACAATTTGTGCAACTTTTATCACATTTCCTTTCTAATTGGTAAATGAACAATCTTTGCTTGATGTGTTTGGTGCATTAGGCACTTTTGTTTTTGTAATCCCAAAGATATAAGAATGTATCCTCTCCCCTTGCCTTCATGGAACTTTGGTGAAGAGAAATTGTTATATCTTTTAGAGGGCGGTCTTTGGTGGGAAAAGAGGTACTCGCCCCAAGGAATCACCCAACCGGTAATAGGATAAAGCCAAGCCAATCCAACTGGGATAAAAATATGCCAGTGTGATTAATCACTTAATGGATGGGTGTTGAATGCATTATACCAGGAATAAGATCTCCCTTAGTACCCTTGTGTTTCCTTAAAACCTACGGAATGTAACTTCCATAGGCTAGGAGGCCTCCATAACGGAGCTAATATGCCACACGTATAACCACCCAAATGGATTTCATTACTAAAAACCATGTCATAGTAGCCAAAAACCTTCTATCTGTTGGTGTGAAAGGTCAGAGACCAACTAAGATGCCCCACACTTTTTCAGCTATTAGTTGAGACAACAATCCCTTGGGAAGTGATGACCCTTGGGAGTTGAAGCTTGGAGTGCTTGAGAAGTGAGTGAACATGTAAGGAGGATCCCATGCCTCCAAGCTTCTAGGTTGTCCACTATTATTAAGCATGGTTGAACTTCAGTTCAAGTGGGGATTCAACATATACTATCCTTGCTATCCTTTGGTTGTGATGTGTATGTTTCAATTTTACAACAACCATTCTTCACAATATGTCTTGTGTGGGTGTTTCAAAATTTTAAACAAAAATTTCAAAAAAATTCCAAACATTTCAAAAACATTCCCAAATATTCTTGAACATTTTGATTCTTCCCAAAACATCTTGTTTCAAAATCTTGTGAACATATGGAGACCAGAAATATTTGTCTTGGAGCCTTGCGGATTGATTCATTCTTGCATATTCATAGCATAACCCCTTTTGCATATGTTGCATTAGTATCCTTGAATTTTCAATCTTAATCCTTTTGCATTAAGCTTGCATCATAACAACATATTTCCTTGCAAAAATCCTCATATTGCATTTAGATCCTTTTCAAAAACTTTGTAAAATCCCAAAGGGATTCAAATTTTAGGGTCTTACGTTATGTCATTGAAGAAAGAATATTGACTTGGTCCCTTGTTCCCAAATTTCAAACCCCCATATCATTTTGTCTCACTCCATATTTTTCATGTTGGATTGGACCTAATCTCTTTTTATCCCTTTATCAAATTGATCCCTTTTAAAGTCAAGATCCCTATTCACTTTCCTAAGGTTAAGCTCTTAGGTTTGCGATTTCCAAAGATTTTTCAAAACCAAAAAAAATCAATTGCATTAAGCCATAGGTTTCTTTGCATACATCATCTAAATTCCAAATTTGCATTTGGGTATGTGCAGGATCATGGTATGCCAAACAGGTCCTTAAGTGGCAATGAAAATTCAGAAAATCAAGGTTAGAAAAGTTCACATAAAAATTTGAACAAGTTATCAATATTATAACAGAAATATATAAGAAGAGAATATATAGGAAATTGAATGTAGTTTCTAAGATAATATCCCTTTTTTGAAAAAAAATTATTCTATATGGTAAAATTTTAAATTTCATTGCGGTAGTATGAAAATTTCAAAAAAAGATAAGAAGTAGGTGTATGTCTGACCACCTTAAACAAAATCAAATGATAATATTTTTTTACAATATTATAGATATAAGTAGTAGACTCATGTCTAGATGTGACACATATTTTTTTGTAATTTTTTTTTAAGTAAATAATTAATTATGATTTTTCTACTACAATTTTTCCAGAGCACACAAAATCTCATGTCTGACCACCTTAACTTAGTCCAAACTTCATCAAATTGATTTTTTTTTTTTATTATAGTGGGTAAATCATAGAATGTGACTCAAGTTTTTGATTTGAAATTTTTTATACCATTTGAAAGTTATAATTATTTTTCAATCAGTCTATCAACCAGGACTAAAAATATAAGAAGTAGGTGTATGTCTGACCACCTTAAACACAATCAAATGATAATATTTTTTAAAATATTCTATATATAAGTAGTTGAATCATGTTCAGATGTGACACATATTTTTTTGTAATTTTTTTCCAAGTAAATAATTAATTATGATTTTTCTTCTAAATTTTTTCTAAAATATAAAAGCTCTCATGTCTGACCACCTTAACTTAGTCTAAACTTCATCAAATTGATTTTTTTTCTTTTTTTTTATTGTGGTAGGTGAAGCATTTAATGTGACATATCTTGGATATTTAAAAAAATGTTATACTATTTAAAAGTTATAGTTGTTTTTCAATTAGTCTACCAATCATGACTTATTTTCACATTGCCACTTTTTGGCATACCATGATCCTGCAAATACCCATTTGCATAAATTCCTTACATATTTAGGTTGAATTTTCACCCTAAAAGTCCCTCAAAAATTCCAAAAACATCTTTCATTTGCATATAGTCATCATGTCAATCTTCACTAGGTTTCAAGCATCCAAAAGGCAACAAGACACTTATCAACCCATGTTTCCATCACAAGGAAACTCACAATTACCTTTTGATCAAAGATAAGATATACCTTTGAAACAACAAGCTTTTGAGCCAAGGCAAATGACATCAACACAAACAAACAATCAATTGCATCAAGTCCATTCAAACATGATTCAAAAGTTGCAAACAAAATCGGCTAAAGAAAAGAGTCTCTTGGAAGAGAAGGTTACCAAGATGATAAAGAGTAGATAGGAGATGGCCAAACTCAGATGTCCAAGTGAATCTTTTGGTGAAATTGACACACAATCTCTCATTGAGAAATCAAAGATACCCAAACTCATTTCAAAACTCAATGAGGTAAATGAACAATTTAACAAAGCCCAATTCAATCATGTGCAAGAGCCAACATTTTTCAATCAAGTCCCAGATCAAGCTCAATTCAATCAAATTTCAAACCAATCTCCATGTGCTCAAATTTGAAATCAATCATTCAACCAAGTTCCAAATTAAACCTTTCAACCTGACTGTGGCATAATTCAAATGGGGCCACCACCAAATTATGAAACAATCTTCATTCTAAGGAAACCAAGTGACCTTCGAACAATTCCACAACCTCTTGTGCCAAGACAATCAATACCAAGATCACAAACAATAACATTGCTTAAGGAACCTTTTGTGTCCTCCAATTCACCACCAATGTCTTATAAAACAAATAAAAATTCAAATGTGGCATCTTTTGAACATCAACCAAGCATAATCAATGAGAAACCTTTTGTTGAACATATTCACTCCAAATATTTTTTTACAACGTGCAAATAATGTTGAGGCATTACCAACAAGATCTATCAAGAAGTGCAAGTTCAAATACAAAATTTTAAAGAATTTGTTTCAAAAATTGGATCAAATAAATAATTTACCCATATCTAGCAATGGCTCACCCCAAAAAAATCACATGGATGACATAACTATTTCCCCTCAAGACATTGACTTTCAAGAAACACCCATGTTTCCTTCCACCCATTCATCCCCACATTCCTTCCAAGAGAAATTTACTCCTTCCCCATCAAGTGATTCTTCCAACAATGTAACCTTCCAATGGCTATCCATGAAAGACATCCAAGCTAGTCCTATGCATAGCCCAAGTTCCTTTGAACCAGTTCCACCATGTCCTCCCATTTCAATAAATCCTATTCATGGGATTTCTATCCAAATTCCACCTTCCTCATATCAAAATGTTTACCCCTTTCAAGCACCCCCCTTGCATGTCCAAAGTCATATCCCATGTTAAGAGGATGATACGAAGCACAAAGAAATGTGTTCTAAATCAAGCCAAGATAAATATCCCTTCAATTACCAATTATATACTAGTGTTGACCAAGATCCCATTCCCCTTGATCCTCATGATGATCCTATTATCCCTAACTCTCCTATTCAAGATGACCCCCTTCCATTCCCAAACTAAAATGTCCTTCCAAATCCCATTGACCTTCCACTTCCTAAGCAAGATCATGATCTCCCTTCCATATCTTCCAAAGATCACTTTCCAAGTCACGATCAAGGTGTCCCTTCACCTTCATGTCCTCCAAAATATCCCATCATCCCTTTGGATCCCCCAAAAGATCCTATTATTCCCCCTCAAGATCCATCCATCCATTCTTCTCCTTGTCCTAATCCTTTAAATCCCCCTTGTGATCCAAGCACATCTATGCAAGTTTTTCATGAACCCCTTACATTTCAAATGGGTTCCCCTGGTTCCATTGAGTCTAGTCCACCTCGTGGTCCTACAAGTCCTTTCATATCATTCACACCTCATAATAATGGACTTGCGTCTTGTAGCAAGTATCCTACTGGTCAAAGAAAGCATTATCAAGTCAACGGGTTAGACCTCCATGCAAAAGGTATATTGAAACCCTTATGTGGCCAAGAAAATTTAAATGGCCATGGTCTTAATAATAAATCTATATCTCAAGGTGTTGGTATCCCTTCAAAATCCAAGTCCAGATGTATACCTCCCCCTTCAACCCTTCCATCCATCTTAGGTCCATATATTTCTCACTCCACTAGCTCACAATCCCTTTACCCTTTGCCACATGCAAGTCAGAAAAGGCACACATCTTGGATAACCTTCCATCCATCCAAAATTCCTCCATACAATTCCTATCCATCAATGAATTCCATTCCCTTTCCAAGAAATTTTGATGCCAAGCATAAACTCCACAAGTCAAGAAATCCACATGCTATCAAGGATCAACATGTCCAGTATAATCAACATGTACAAAAGAAGAAAAAATTGATCCAAAATAAAAAAGAATCATCAAAAATGCCACAAAGGCCCATTGAGAAAAAAATAAAGCCAAAATCCATATGGGTTCCAAAATCCATTGTGCAAGCAATACATTCAAAGGACCCTCAAAAGAATGAAAAATCCAAATGCATGTGGATTCCGAAGAAGCTTCTTAAAGCACAAATTCCTAAAGAAAAATCCAAATTGTCATCCAAAATTGCTATCCCTCCATCAAAATTTCTTCCTTCTTCCAAATCCATTTTAGGTCCTTGTGTCCCAAAATCCATATCCATTCCTTCATTAGTCCTTTAAAATCCAAAATCTCATTTTCCTCTATCACTCCATCACCCCTCAAGGTGTGTTCCATCATTGTTCTTGCATCCATTCCCTTCTACTTCAAAGAAATTTGGCGTACATTCCCTTCATTATCCAACACCTATTTTCCAACCTTTCATCCAACCTATCCAATCCTTTGCATAAAGCTTGTCCCATCCTTATCCAATCACCCACTTCATATCCCTTTTTCATTACCCTACAAATGTCTTTGTACAATATCTTTCAAAAGCACATTTCAAAGAGTAAGGTGCTTGAGTCCTCTGTCCATGTCACTTCATGCATCCAGTTTTTTTACAAAATGTCAAAAATGTCCAAAGAAAAGGAAAAAAATAAAAAAAAAAAAAAAAAATCTATGAAAAAAGAAAAAGGTTACCTTGATGAAAACTTGGTAAATAGGCATATTGGCAACACAAGAAAAGAGTTAAGAGAAATAATTTAGTCCAATAGTAAAAACCTGGCAAACAGGTGCTTTGGGCAAGTACCATGATGAAAACCTGGCAAACAGTCATGTGTAATTCTATGAACTTATTGCAGTCTATACTGGGGGGCAGATTTCATTGGTGTTATCCTCCATTACCCTTGTAATTATCCTCCATTATCCCCAACATGTTCTCCATTATCCTATGCCTGTCATATCCATTATCCTATCCCCCTTTCCCCAACTTTGATCTTGACACAGTTACAAATCTTCCTTGAAGCATCACATGTCCTATCTACTTTACATTATCTTGATCCCTTTGGTCTATATTGCCTATCCTATCAACACCCATATATCCCTTATCCCTGATTGATCTTGCATATCATATCCATATCCTATCATTTTCATGTTCATATCCTGTCATTATCCTATCCAGATCCTAACATTGTCCTATCCAACTCCCTATCTTGGTCTTGATGTCAAAAAAAGGACGTTTAATGAAAAACATGTTTTCAAAGAAAAACCTCTTGACATGTCCATTTCTCGCATTCTATCCACTGCACTATCTCATTACCTTATCATTATCTTGTCCAGTCCCTAGCTTGGCAAAAAAAAATTGTTATCCCATTTCTTAGATAGTCCTTGGCACCTACCAGATCCAATGCAATGACCCTTGGCCTTCATCCATCTACCAGTCCATTTCCCTTTTGACAATGTCCCTGCCTTGCTAGACACTGGGGGCAATTCAAATCTTGCAACTTGTAAATATCTTAATGTCCTAAAAAAATCCTAAAAATCCAAATATGCAAAAATTGCTAAAAATCAAATAATGTCCTGAAAAAAAAATTTCAAAAAAAAAAAAGCAAATATGATGCTGAAAAAATCCTAAACATCATAAAAATTCTTGAAAAAAAAAGATCATCACAAAAAAATTTGAATATTTCAAAAGTCCTAAAAATAAAAAATAATTAAAAAAATCAGAAACAAATGTCATTTTATGACTCATTTCATTTTCTCATCATGTACATAATCGCTTGTTGTTTTCAATAAATTGTCCCTTGCAACAAGACATGCATTTGAGCAGACACAATCTGAAGACTTGTCAAGTTGTGCGCTTAACGAAATCATGCATTGATAGACAAACTATCCAATCTAGTTAGCAATCAATCAGATCAAAATTGTCCTATCAATCATCACTTTGTCTTATGTAGGGTGTGGTATACTTGAAACCAAATGATATTTTTCTTAGACGGGGTTCTTCATTCCTGAAACCAGACATCATCATCATCATTAATCACACAAACTATCAACTTTGACCATAAGATCAGACTGGTTGTTGACTTGCTTGGGTCTTATCTTTTATTGATTTATCTTTGATCATGTTCTTATGCTACTCTAGGATATCACTGAGTGATGAGAGTGGTCGGGGTGGTTCATGATCCTTTTTTTTTTTTTTGTCTTCTGCTTGTGGGGTGTTTTTCATAAATTTCTAGAGCACATATGTAATATGCTTCAGGATGGATGGAAACATTCCTTGTCTGCAATGTGTTTGTTTTTACGCAAAGGGATCGCATAATCACCCTAAATTTCTATGTCATGGTGTGACGCATCCGATTTGCCATATCAAATAAAGCTCTTATGAAAATAATACACTTATGAAAGCAATGTTTCATCACTACTAATTATTCTTCTATTTCATATAATTTTTTCTTTCTCCTAATATGTCTTCCATCAATCCCAAATATCACTTCTCTTTTTGGAAAATTGTCCTCCTGCCAATTTCCGCCCAATTTTTTGAGGGGGCATCCTATCTCCATTCAGTCGATCCATTGGGGCATGATTCTTAATTTTTCTTTGACACAACACTCATTATCGCATTGTATCAAAGAGGGTCAAAATGTAGACACCTAAAAGTGGTTCAATGCCTATGCCCCCACTTTTAACATGTCTTCTATATTGTGTGTTTGATCACCAATATTGTGTCATTCATCTATTAATTATATAATGAAAACAATTTAATTAATTACTAAATTTTATCCCTAATTATCAGCATATTCTGATCAATTTGATCTTTTGATCATGTCTAATAATGTCATTTTTCATCATTGATCATTTTAATCATGTCAATACAATTAATTCATCTTCTATAGGGGGAAATAATCATTAATTTATTCCCTATTCCTAAGTCCTAACCTATGATAAATAAATAAACTTTATTTATCTCAATGTTCCCTCTTTTTCCCATAATTAATTAATTATATTAATTAATTATCTAATGTCA
>MU223324.1:897414-914208 GCA_018584345.1 Thuja plicata
TATATATATATACATATATATATATATATGTATATGTATATATATATATATATCAAAATACAAAAACACTTATTGCATCTCATTCATTATGAAAATCTTTTGGTGTATGGCTATGTTTCTTATTATGCCTATTTTAGCATCTCTTTATAATACATATGATGTCTATGAGAGTATCATCCATTTCATCATGTTTGTTAATCTCCATATTTCACTTTCTTATGCTATCTTGAGATTAACTAACACAATTCTTCCTAATTTCAAAACATTCATTAAGGATTTGTGTAGTGGACTTATTACTCTTTTGGGTTATGTGAAGAATTTGGTAGATGATAGCTCACCTCCTCATCTTCCTAACCCTAATCTTATAAATCCTAATACAATTCCAAATTTTTCTATTTCCATTTCTCCACCTTCAATTCCTAGTTCTTCCCACACTTATGATGGGGCTCAAACTAGGATCCATGATAATGATGTTCGAGAATTCTTTCATTTACCTTCACCTCCTTATCCAATCCATGATGATGATAAAGGGAAAAACAAGGAAGCCTCTTCTAATCCTATCATTCCACCATACATAACATTTTCTCATGAACACCATAATCAATCTCCTCCTATTGAAGCTTTGCAAGATAGGTACACTACCATATATAATATGATGGATAAACAAGGCTCTAAAGGTTTAGGGTTTGGTATCAATGAACAAGGCATTAAAAACCTGATTCATTCATCTCCTAAACAAGATATGCATGGTATAGGTTTCCCACCACCTCCAATCAAGGTAGTGGATCTTAACCACCCTCCTCCTCTTCATGTTCTTCTTCCAACACCTTCTTTAGATCACCATGATACTCCTCAAGATGTGGCTGAGAAAGTCTATGTTCAATTAATGAATTCCAAGAAAGAAATCTTCAAATCTATTTTGAGAAATTCTCTCTTTAAATATAAATGTCCTTTTCATTATAGTAATAAACATTTACTTGTTGATTGTGTGCATTTCAAGCTATATGTTAGAGAAAGACCTGCCTTGGGAATTATATCTCATTCCCATGCAGTATTACAATTTATTCATAATTTTGATATAGGGCATTCCCCTCGTTCCTCTACAAGTTAGATTGCATCTTTCCTCTTGTTCTCAACTGGGGGGCAAGAGGTACCTTATTCCAGTCTTCTAGGATCCATTTTGCTCTTAGCATATATTTTTTTTTGAGTTTAATTGGTTATTCTTTCTATATTCTATCCCTATCAATCATTTATGATATCTTTTCTAGGACATTTGTTGTGTAAAGATATCTCTTTATTATGAAATCTTTTAATATAATTTGATATATCCCTTGCCTTCACACCTGGGGGGCAAGGTATTTTCCTTCTTTCTCTATCTAAGGATCTACGTTCCTTAGCTTAGTGGCATTTGTTTATCATGTAACATTATTTCCTTATAAAGATATATGTTTTTGACTATGGATACCCTCTTATATGAGAGGTGATGTCCTAGGTCATCATCTCTTCTTTATTTTTTAAACTATGCTTTTGATAAACTCTTTCTCTTTCTTTTGGTTAGAGTTTGATTCCTTCATCCAAAGATTCCACTTCCTCTTGATTACAGGGGGCTTGTTGATTGAATCTTTGGTCCCTCTTTGTCTTAAGAAAATGAAATTTTATCCTAAGCACTCCTCTATGGTGAGGGTCTTGATGATAATATCTCTTCCTCTTTGAGGATTATTTTTCCATAAGTGACATATCCATATCACGATTATTAATGCTCTTGGGTGTAAGGTTCACTACTCTTCACTAAGAATATGGTATACATTATTGTTAAGTTGGATATCTCCTTACCTTGTGAAGTTGGTATCCTCTTTCTCTTCCTTATCCGGCCTAGTGGGTAGTCATGATAAGGAGGGGGCATATATAGGGTCTCCCTTGTACTATAGTTTACATTAATTTACATTTTTCAATATGATAAATCCTTGTAAGGTAATGCACATAAGTTTCTAAATACTAAAGAGACACAAATTTTTACTTTTATCTTTTGCTAAATCCTTGGAAGGTAACGCACATAAGTTGCTAAATCTTGAAGAGATACACATTTTTACTTTTACTTTTTCTAAATCCTTGAAAGGTAACACACCTAAGTTGCTAAATCATGAAGAGATATGCACCCCTTTTACAATTTTTAACATGCTAAATCCTTGGAAGGTAATGCATATAAGTTTCTAAATCCTGAAAAGACACACATTTTATATTCATAGTGATACAAGAATGTAGATCTATGGATATTTTCAAAATTCTTTAGAAGATGCATTACAATTACAAGCAAAGTTTATGGGTGAGCTTGGTGGGATCTCCCTCCTTGGTGATTCATAGTAAGGTGGGCATCTTACTAGGTGAGGTAATCACTTTCCCTTCTCTCTCTTTCACTTTCATGCTAGTAGGATTAGATCAAGAAGCTATGTTATCTATAGTGTTGTTCTTGTCTTGCTTATGTAATCATGTATGTTTCTATGATTGATTGCTCTTTATTTTTCATATATTTTATGCATGTATGTTGAGTTATAATCCTTGTTCTAGGGGCTCATGTCCTTGACCTAGTGATGTTCTACCTCGTTGCGATCCACTAGAGTCTTTCTTCTAACTTTACCGAAAGCATGTTTGATTTCCATACTTCCGCTAAAGTGGGGGCTTAATGTATCATCTTAAAATGGAAGCACTTCCATGTTAAGAATGTTTAGCCCTCCTTGGGGGATTTTTTCGGCCACCATAATACTTTACCCTCCTTTCTGCATCATCTCCTGTCTTTGTGCCTGTTTAGGACCCTGATTGGGCCTCTTTGGGCACCTTCTACCCCACCTGGCACATTTTCCAAGGGTTCTAACCCCCAGGGTCAAGGTTGACCTCGACCTTTACCTAGGTCAATATCTAACTCAACCTTGACCTATGTTAGGGTCAACCTTGACCTTGACCTGGGTCCACCTTCCAAATGTGGAATTTTGTTGGTTGTCGGGGATCTTCAAAAATTCATTTCTCCCGCTTCCTGGTCGGCTGTTTGGGTTCCAAAGTGGTAAATCCTAAATTGTATTTAATATAGGTCCTCTTCTAGGGGCATGGATCTAATTGGAATTCAATTCTCCTATGTCAGCCTCTCTAGAATATTGTGCCCTAGTTTCATATAAAAGGAAGCCTTTCTCTCTCATTTTCTCTAAGCATGACAAAATAATCAACTAAGCAATATTGAGCAAGGAGTCTTTCTAGGTGAAATAAAGAAAGAAGTCATCAAGAAAAAAGTTCAAGAATCCATTATTCTACATTTTCTCAATCATTTAATGTGTTCAAGTCTTCCTCCCAACTATTCAAGTTCTCCATTGAAGATCAAGGATTCAAGCTTTCAAGCCTTTGAAGGGATTAGGTTCTAACATTTGAGATTCATCATTCAAACCCTAGATCTAGCCATCATGGTGGTGTGATCTTCCTTCAAGATCCTTTTTGAATCCTCAAGACTCATTCATTCTCTTCAAGGTGGATTCCAAGCATACAATCATGGAGGTTTATGGTTTCTATTGAATCCAAGCTTTCATATTTACATACTTGCTACATTTGAATTACAATTGCATATCTATTAAATATCATAGCTTCATTCTTAGATTCAATTCTACTACTTGCTAGCATTCTATACTTTATTGATTTCAAGTTTAATTCCTAAATCAGGGTTTGAATAATGAAAATCCCTCCCCCCAACAACCAAATCTCTTTTTCTTGCAGGTACAGGTTCAGGAGTGAAGATTTGAAACCAGATCTGGATACCCTTTTCAGCAAACTATCAGGATCCACAAACAGATTTTCTGTTCAACCTATGTAGGTCAGGGTCAAGATTATTGGGTCAAAAGTGAGGTTATTGGGTCAAGGTTGACCTTTTTCACAAGATAGTGTCAGATCGGAAAAATATTTCTTGGTTTTGTTCGTCTCTGTGTTTCCTTTCCAGATCATACTTCAGATTTTCCAGAACCAGAGTATAGACCCCAGAAAACAACATTCTTTGATCTAGAATTCTTTAAGGTTAGTACTTCCTCTCATCCTTTTCAATTACTATTATATATCATATATATTTAATCATAAAATAGAATTTAATATCTTCTTCCTTCCTCCCACTTCTGAATGGTTGATTCATTTGTGCATTGATCCTACTCTAGGGTTAATCAACTTAGAGCTTTCATTTGTACATTTGGGGATAAAAGAGGAATATCTTATCTTCCTTCCCTCTATATGCTTAATCACACTACAATATCACATTCAAAAACTACAATTAAATGTAAAGGTTAGTGAAATACAACACAAACATTTTAAAACAATAACTTTCCCCCTTTACTTGTTTTTCCTCCTTTACACCACCAGATTAGGATAAAGGATGGGGATGAATGGAAGACAACCTTCAAAACGATTGAAGGGTTGAATGAGTGGAGAGTTATTCCATTTGGGCTTAAAAAACACTTTCTATCATTTGAACCAATAGTCTCCCTATCAGGTAACCTTCTATGTCCGGTATACATCTTATCAACAACCTTTTGCTTACTTTTCTTCAAACTTTTCTGAAATTCAAATTCAAATTGGTCTGGATTCAAAGATCTCCTACCCAACATGAATTATTTCAATCTTTATTGGTAGAGTCGCCACCTCCTTTGTTAGAAGGAAAATCACTTTTACTGGTCTTCTAGATTGTGATCTCCAGCATAGTACTCTTTAACTCTTTAGTCTACAAATTTGAAATTCTGAAAAATTGAACATAAAATGTGAATAGTCCCCAGTAGAGTCGACAATCTATTGGTTCTCAAATCAACAAATTGGATTTCCTATGGAATTTCCAATCCAATGATGGGAAACCCAAGTGATTTGGCCAACTAACAAGTTTAACCTTTGGGTAAGGTTGAAACTTCTGTAATTCTGGCTCTGTAGAACCAAGGCTGGTAAGCCTATACCTTATCCTTTAAGGCTTTTTATACCAGATAATAAGCACTATAAATCACTCCTTCCCAAGTAGAGCAAGTTACTTTGGAAGGAATCAAACTATGATCAATTGAATATAACTGTAAAACTGAATGCTTTGTGAGAATAAAAGGGATGTTTTGTAGATGTGAATATATAAATGAAGGAATTTTAGAATCTCTCAACAACATGAAACAATGAATCAAATGTATATTTTTAATAACAATAAGATCAGTGCCTGTATCAACTTGGGCAATAGAGTCAGTCCAACATTCAATCCTATGTACAACATTGCAAGACAATATTCAACCATCAACTATCTGATTTCTTTCGATGGAGAGAAGATTAAGGTCTATATTATATCCTTGTTAGTTCAAATGAGTTTAACTCCTATGGTTGGGAGACCAAATAAACAAGAAGCCAGAAACAAATTAAGTTATCGCACACTTCCTGATATTGAAAAAATGATATGAGACAATAACTCTTTTGCATAAGCAACTCAAAGAGAGAAATTGAAATACCTTTAATAATTGCAAAGGACTAGCTAAACATGTTTAAAACCTTGAACCAGGATAGATAGAAAAACACTTATCTGTTATTGATTATAAAAAATAGGTACATAATAATCCATGCCTGGTTGTGATCAAAACTAAAACTATCTAAAATGAAAAATATCAATCCAGACTGCCCCTGGAGACATCCCTTTGCAATGTTCCTGGTACCCTTATTTATATGTGTTTGAAAGGATGCAAAACAAGCTTCAGAGCATTGCAACGGTTTATCTCTAACTAAACCTAATCCCTATGATCAACAAATGAACAGTGAGAAATACAATTGAGGAATGAATTATCATCCTTCAAAAATAGTTATCGACCAAAGCGATAATAAAATTATAATAGTTTATTAATAATCTATTATGAATCTTTGATAATATCTTTAACTTCTGCAAGGTAGATTAATGGTCATTTGCATGCCTTTGGTCTTTCATCTTCATTCTAGATTGCTTCATTATCATCTTATCACTTGTGAAAACCCTGCATGCAGACAATGTTGATGTATCAAATATTCATCAAAACCCTCGGTCGACAAAATAATAATATAAAAACATATAAAGACAAATAAAATCCATGTCATCAGTGCCATTGGGGCATTTTTTTCCTTTATATCCAGTCAGAGATACATGCAATGTTCTCGCAATGCCTCAGTGGATAACCATTATGCATCTTTCCATCGTGGGTAAACATCGATCATAGATCAGACGTGAACATCATCATTGATCCCTTAACTCGCTCAATCTTTAATTTAAATCTGATTTATTTCTAGCGACCTCACGACTATGTAGTCTCAAGATCTCTAATATTTCATCTTAACCATGGTTTTGTTCAGAGACTTGGTGACTAAATCTTTATCTCTTAATCGCTGAATGATTTTGACTTTTCAAACTTCACCTGACGATCAACCGACTACTATAGATCTTCATATTTAATCATTCAGTCTCTCAGTGAGTCTAGGACATGTGTTGATCAGGCATAATGGCTTATACATTATATGTCGATCACTTTATCATTAAGCGATTACACAAGCCGTCTGATAAAAACATAACATGACTGCTCTTTACTTTAACCCATGGTTTTATCTTTAAACTATACTTTGACCTCGGGTTTTCTTTGAAGATTTGATGACTAAGTGGTCTCATAGTCTCAAAAACATTATTCTAACTCTGATTACATTATCATTCTATGTGACTAAAATGATTTCAACTCTACTCAAATCAAACCAGAGTTATGGTGATGGTTACGAATTTACACCAGTCTCAAAGTTGCTTGAGGATTTTGTTAACCCGTAGTTTATCTCAAGACTTAGAGACTGTCATACGATTAAGTTTGCATCCACAGATCTGATTTTAATCCTTGTCCAAGTCATAAAATATATTAAAAAATTAATACCAGACCGTGAAAAGAGCCTAACGGCTATATTTACAAATTTCAAATATTATACAGGCCATTCAAATATGAAGCTAAGAAGATTTAATCAGAAAAAAATAGGGAATTAGATAAGACAAATGCATATGCAGAAAAATTTCAATAATAAACCATTAAAAGAAGAAGGAACATAAGCATAAATTGGAATATAAATTTTAAAAGACATTTCCCTGAATAATTTAGCCATTCAAATTTGACTGAGAATTTGGGTTCCACTAGTGGCTCTTTCTGGAGATGTGTGTGCATACTTGGACATAGCAAGATCTCAGTTATCTCTGGAGAAGAAGACCAAAATAGAGATAAAGAACAATATAAAAGAAAAAAAAATGCAGAAAGTAAAAATGCAAGGTTAAGAATACTTCATGCTTTGAGGAGAAGAAAGGTTTCAAATACTGAGCATGGGTTAAGAATTCCTGAATATGACCCTCTGTATCTTGTAACAGGTAACTCTATTCTCCTACATTATCAAAAATATATAGGGCCCAAGCCATAAAGCTTCAAATTTACCATGCTTTCCTTTATCTAGATCTTTAGCATTCCATTTTAATACCCAATCTCCTTTCTGAAAGTTTCTGTCCTTAATTCTTTTGTCATGCAAAGTCTTCATCTGCAACTATTTTTTCACATTCTTTCTCTCTGCATCCATTCTGATTTGATCTAACTCCATAAGCTAGTTCATCCTATCTCCCATGAAATCCATATCCTCTAATTGTTCCTCTTGGAAAAATTTGTATACTCAGAGAAGATTATTCAATGGTAATCTAGCTTGTTTTCCATACACTAGCTCATAAGGGGCGAATCCAGTAGATTTTTTAACCGTTATTTTGTCTGCCCAAAGTGCAAGGGGTAGTTTGGAATCCCATGCCATTTTGTTGTTTGTTAACATCCTCTTAATGATTTTCAATATGTTTTTATTGCTTGACTCAGCCTAACCATTCCCTTGTGGATGGTAGGGGGAAGAATATGACAGATTAATACCATACTGCAAAATTCAGAAAATTCCTTGGATCTAAAGCACATACCATTATCACAAATTATTTTGCATGGGATACCAAATCTGGTTAATATATTTTCTATTAAGAACTTCACAACTACCTTTCTTGTAGCTTTCCTACATGGTATGGCTTCAACCCATTTGGTGAAGTAATCTGTTGCAATAAGGATCCATTTATGTTGCCCACTAGAAACATCAATGATCTCACTGATAAAGTCTATCCCCCACATTTGGAAAGGCTCTTCAGTTGACAAGGGTCTTAGAGGTAAAGCACCATTATACTGCAACTTTCCTAAGAATGTTTGACAGGATTCACATTTCCTAACATATGCATAGTTGTCCTTAAAAATATGAGGCCAATAATACCCAGCATGAAGAATTTTATGGGCAGTGGTTCTTGCTGAGAAGTGACCCCCACATACTCCATCATGTAATTATTTCAAAACTGCTTCTGCCTGGTACATATCTAAGTATAATAATAGATTAGCTTCTCTATTTCTCCAATATAAATCACCTTGAACTAAAACATATTTAGAAGCTTGCAACTTTATTGTCCTTTTCTAATTTTTAGTTAAACCTTCTTTCCATTTCATATGTTTAAGAAAATGTACTATATCAGTATACCATGGATATCTTTCAATGCTTACCACTGATTCCTCAATTCTTACTTGATTTATCTGAACTACCTCAAGGTTTGATTTTGCCATCAGCTTTGCAAGACCCTATCCTCTCACCAATTTTGTTATTTGGATCTCCATGTCAAATTCTTGAATTTGGTTTACCCATCTGCATCTTCTGCCTATCACTTTAGATTTCTTAAATATGTCTTTGATCGCTGTGTTTGGTACGTAGGCTATCACCTTAGCACCCACTAGATAGGGCCTAAAACATTTGGCTACCTAGACTAAAGCATAGGCTTGCTTTTCATTTATGTCATAGTTTAATTTTTCTGCTTGGAGGGTTTTACTGAAGAATGCTATAGGCTTCTCATAACCCTCATCATTTTTATGCTATATGACTGCAGCAATAGTGTGATATGATGCAAAAGAAAATATTTGGAAAGGCTTTGAAAAATCTGGTGTGTTAAGAACTGGGGCTTCCTTAATAGCCTTCTCAATGTTAGCAAATGCCTCTATAGCCTCATTGGACCATTTTATTTCTACATCTTTTTTAAGCATCTTAGCAATGGGTTTCATAATTTTAGCAAAATTAGGGACAAACCTTCTTACAGAATTTATTTGCCCAAAAAAAAACTAGATACCTTTGATATTTTTAAGAATGTGAATCTTGTCAATGGCTGCAATCCATTCAGGATCTATCCTTACACCATCCTTGGATACAATATGGCCAAGAAGCTTTCCTTTTGTAATTTGAAAATGATACTTCTTAGGGTTTAAAGATATACCATACTCTAAAGCTCTTTTGAAAATCTAATCCAAGTGACTACAATGATCATCCGCCTTCTTATAATAAGCCATCAAATCATCTTGGTACACTACCATAATAAGGTCAATCAAACCATGAAATGCCACATCCATTTCCCTTTGAAAGTTTTCTCCTACATTGGTTAGCCCAAAAGGCATTCTTGCATATACATAGGTTCCCAAAGGTGTGGTGAGGGTTGTCTTATAATGTTCTGATTCCTTGACCTTCACTTGGTTATACCCTAAAAACCCATCCATCATTGATAACAATTCATTTCCAATGACCTTTTGTAGGAGAGCTTCCATATTTGGCAATGCATAATTATCTTTTAAAGATGATATATTTAGATTTCTAAAGTCCATGCACAACCTTATGTTTCCATTATTTTTTCTAACAGGGACTAAGTTTGACACCCAAGTAGAATGTCTAATAGGCACAATTATACCTTCATCCCTCATCTTGACAAGTTATTCTCTCATCTTGGGAGCCAGCATTGGGTTGATGGGATGCTGCCTCTGTCTAAAATGTTTTGCATCTAATTCTAGACAAATTTCATGTTGAAATAGGTCATCTCTATAAGCTTTAAGGTCATTATATGACCATGCAAAGATGTGCCTATACTTTCTTAATAGATTTATCAAATTAGCTTTGACTTTAGGAGTAAGTTTTTTGCCTATACAGACTTCCTTAGGAGTAAGGTCATTTCCTAAATTAATCTTCTCAATATCGTGAGATTCATTAACAACTTTACCTATTTTGAAAGTTTCTTGGTCATCAAACACTCCTTCCAATGCAACCAGACCTCTGGGAATTTTTTTGGTTTTTAACTGAACAATTTTCTTATCAAACAAGGTTTCTTTTCCATCTTGAGTTTCAACATACCCATTCCAGTCAATGCATTGATATTGATACTTATCCTCATTGATTATAAATTTGAGGTCTTTTTCATCTTCAAATATCTGCCAATTCTACACATTGTTAGGGACTGATGGCCTATTTTTCATCTCCACCTACACAATCTCATCAAAAGGGATATCAATCTACTTGATGGCTATATTAGCCATCAAGTCTACAAGAAAATTCTCTGACCTCTCTATCCATTTAATTCGAAAGGCATCACAGAATTGAATTAAGTCCCACACTAGATTTCTATATTGTTTTAATTTTGGATTCTTGGTGGTGAACTTATTTATGACCTAAGAAACAATTATTTCAGAATCACCTCAGGCTGAGAGTATTTTAATACCATGAGATTTTGCAATATTAGAGCCAAGAATCAATGCTTCATATTCTGAAATATTATTAGTGCATTCAAAATTAAGAAGGAAAGCAAATTTTAGACTCTTACCACATGGGGACGCAAAAGTGACCCCAACACCATTACCTTCCTTGCTGCACGCTCTATCAAAAGTCATTTTCCAAATCTTATCTTGGTTTTCCTATAAACATACTTCAATAGGACTATCAATTTTCAATATTGGTTTAGCAATACTTACCTGAAAGTTGTCCATGTCTGAATGGAAAAAGTTTATCTTTTCAATCCCAACGTCCTTGTCAATGATGTATTGAGACCTAGGCTCTCTACAAATTTTTACTTCCCTGTCATTCACTAGGATGGTGGCATAAGATAAATCTAATTGAATATAACAACCTACAAGGTTAGACCATTGCCTAGATAGAAGCATTCCATAATATGCAGGCACTTCAACAACAATGATATCAGTTTTATAAGACATTTTAGGACAAGAAGGAAGCTTAAATTCTACATCCTTCATGATACCCATAATAGGGATAGACCTATTTTCTATGGCATAGCATCTTCCATAAGTAGTGTCCACTTTCATTCCAAGTTCCTTCATGACCTCTGCAGGGATGATGTTCACTGCTGCCCCTGAGTCTATCATGCAATTCTTGAGAAACTTATTGTTAATTATCAGAGTTAAATAAAAAGGATCAACATGTGCAACATTCTGAAAAAGAGATGTTCCTAAATAAATAATAGGAGGATCTTCATTTACTGCCTTTTGATTTAAATCCTCATCAGACACATTACCTAAGGTAGATAGTAATTTTATGGTTTCATCCTTATACTCAGGAACTTTCATCATTTCAAATAATGGAATAGAAATTTTTACCTGAGATAAGGCATTGGAAATGAAATAATTATTACTTGGGACAGATTTATTGACCATGTTTTTCTCCTTTGCTACTTTAGGCATTTGTTGAGAGTCTACCTACTAGCTTGTTTCTACATCATCTTTGGTTGCTTTTGGATATGGTGGATTTACCCTTTTCTTTGGCATTTTGGTAGGTACTCCCACAATTTTCCCCTAATCAACATTCACTGTTCTATTCCTTAGTTTGTATTTGTTTCTTGCCTCTTCAATGGTTGCAACAATATATGCTTCATTTTCCTCATTTGTCGATCTTCTGATCACTGTCAATTCACCTCCCTTTTTATTACAACGGTATATTTTGTCCAAATCTTCATGGTAAACATGTTCTTGCTTAGAAGAATCGTAATCATCTTCTCCCCACATTGGCTCTAATGAGACATTATTCACTATGGGCTGCTCCTCATCATTATAATCTTCTTCTTCTTGGAACCTTTAGGCCACCACACAACCATCAGGGGAATGGGGTAAATTGCAGGCATCACACCAAGGATACTCCTCCACTAGATGATTACTTCTCTTCAACAGATCCAATGTATCCTTAGCATAAGACTAGTTTTCAGGCTTTCCATCTTTCCATGTAGTCTTATATGGCATGTCTTGCAATCTAGGCCTATCATTTTCATAAAAAGGTGGCCTGTCATTTTTAGAAAATGTTGGTCTATCATTCTTAGAAAATGTTGGTCTATCATCCCTAGAAAATGTTGGTCTATCATCCCTACCTTGTTTAGCATTCAAATTCTTTAGCATATCCATAACTTCTTTAAAATCATTCTTCTCAGGAGCTCTTGGATTGTGCAACTTAGTATCACTCCTTTTGTCTACCCTACCAGTAGTTCTTCTATTATTTTCAATAGTAGAGGATATTTTTAAAGCTTGTTGCAATGTGGCAGGGCCTTGTGATCGATTTCATAATGAGTTTTACTGTCAAATGCAGTTAGATAGAAATCAATCAGGAAAGAATCCATAGGCCTAATGTCTCTTGGGATTCTATTTAGAACTTTATTAAATATTTTTTTAAATTCTACAACTGTCTAATTAAATTTCTTTTTAATGTTGGCTAGTTCATGAGATGCAAATGATGTGTCATTATGGTCACCAAATTGTTCAATGAGATGATTTACAAAATCACACCAGCTTGAAATGGATCCATCAGGCAACGCTCTATACCATAATGTAGCATCTTCAGTCAGTGATTGGACAAATAGCTTCATGAAAATGTCTTCATGGTTTCCATCTAATTCTTCAATGATGTTCTTCAAATTTATGGTATTTTTCTCACCAGATTCTACTCCATTCCCTAAAAATTTTGGAATAGCACTCCTCAAATCGCTTGATATGGTATTTTGATATCCAACTATTTCACTAAAATCCAGTCATCTATACCTTTCCACCACCATAGGAGCTCTTCTTCTCTAGCCCATGTTGCATTGGTTTCCATTCTGGCCTCTCAGATTTTGATGATTCATGCCATGGTGATTTTGTCCATTTCTATGACCATTACCCATTCTTTGTTGTCTAGGATTACCTTGGTCATAGTTTTCTATATTATTTGGTTTTCTCCAATAATCATTTCTTCCATTGTTTTTATAGTTTCTCTCATGTCTTCCTCTATTATCAGGTTCAAACAATGGATTTGTGTGATCACTGTTGAAAATTGGTTCTCCATTTTTTTTATGAGGAGGATTCTATTTTGGTTGCCTATCACCCTTTGGCATCTCCTTTTCTCCTGTCTCATCTTCATCCTCAAATACTAAATCCAACTCACTTCTCCTTATTTCTAAATTTTCTAAGGATTCATGAGGTAACCTTTTTATAGCTTTTAGTACCTTTGGATTCTTTTTCCCATATTCACTTAATTTACTCAATGTAGCATATAGGAAATTCTCTTCTTCATCATATTCTTCCTATATTTATTGAGCTGAACTTTGATCATCTTCATAGCCAAAGGGATTTAAAAACCCTTCTAAATCATAACACTTTCCATTATTTGAACTAGTAGTCTCCCTATCAGGAAACCTTCTATGTCTGGTATACATCTTATCAACAACCTCTTTCTTACTTTTCTTCATACTTTTCTGCAAGTCTAATTAAATTGGTCTGGATTCAAAGATCTCATACCCAACATGAATTCTTTCAATCTTTATTGGTAGAGTCTCCACCTCCTTTGTCAGAAGGAAAATCACTTTCACTGGTCTTCTGGATTTTGATCTCCAGCAGAGTACTCTTTAACTCTTTAGTCTGCAAATCTGAAATTCTGAAAACTTGCACATAAAATGTGAATATTCCCCAGTAGAGTTGCCAATCTTTTGGTGCTCAAATCAATAGATTGGATTTCATATGGACTTTCCAATCCAATGATGGGAAACCCAAGTGATTTGGCCAACTAACAAGTTTAACCTTGGGGTAAGGTTGAAACTTCTGCAATTTTGGCTCTGCAGAACCAAGGCTGGTAGACCTATACCTTATCCTTTAAGGCTTTTTATTGTAGATAATAAGCACTATAAATCTCTCCTTCACAAGTATGGCAAGTTACTTTGAAAGGAATCAAACTATGATCAATTGAATATAACTGTAAAACTGAATGCTTGGTGAGAATAAAAGGGATATTTGGTAGATGTGAATATATAAATGAAGGAATTTTAGAATCTCTCAACAACATGAAACAATGAATCAAATGTCTATCTTTAATAATAATTAGATTAGTGTCTGTATCAACTTGGGTAATAGAGTCAGTCCAACATTCAATCCTATGTACAACTTTGCAAGACAATATTCAACCATCAACTATCTGATTGCTTTAGATGCAGAGAAGATTAAGGTATTTATTATATCCTTGTTAGTTCAAATGAGTTTAACTCCTATGGTTGGGAGACCAAATGAACAAGAAGTTGGAAACAAATTAAGTTATCACACACTTCCTTATATTCAAACAATGATATGAGACAATAACTCTTCTGCATAAGCAACTCAAAGACATCAATTGAAATTCCTTCAATAATTGCAAAGGACTAACTGAATGTGGTTAAAACCTTAAACCAAGATAGATAGAAAAAAACTTCTTTTATTGATTATCAAAAATAGGTACATAAGAATCCATGCCTAGTTGTGATCAAAACTTAAACTATCTGAAATGAAAAATATCAATCAAGACAGCCCCTGGAGACATCCCTTTGCAATGTTCCTGGTACCCTTATTTATATGTGTTTGAAAGGATGCAAAACAAGCTTCAGAGCATTGCAACAGTTCATCTCTAACTAAACCTAATCCCTATGATCAACAACTAAATAGTCATAAATATAATTGAGGAATGAATTATCATCCTTCAAAAATAGTTATCGACCAAAGCGATAATAAAGTCATTATAGTTTATTAAGAATCTATTATAAAGCTCTGATAATATCTTTAACTTCTGCAAGGTAGATTAATGGTCATTTGCATGCCTTTGGTCTTTCATCTTCATTCTATATTGCTTCATTTTCATCTTATCACCTGTGAAAACCCTACATGCAGGCAATGTTGACATATCAAATATTTATCAAAACCATCAGTCAACAAAATAATACTATAAAAACATATAAAGAAAAATAAAATCCAATACATCAGTGCCACTAGGGCATTTTTTTCCTTTATATCTAGTTAGAGATACATGGCATGTTCTCGCAATGCCTTGGTAGATAACCATCACGCATCTTTCCATCTCGGGTAAATGCCGATCATAGATCAGACGTGAACATCATCATTGATCCCTTAACTCGCCCAGTCTTTAATTTAACTCTAATTTATTTCCAGTGACCTCGTGACTTTGTAGTCTCATGATCTCTAATATTTCATCTTAACCATGGTTCTGTTCAGAGACTTGGCGACTGCATCTTTATCTCTTAATCGCTGAATGATTTTGACTTTTCAAACTTCACCCGGTGATCACCTGACTACCGTAGATCTTCATATTTAATCGTTTAGTCTCTTAGTGGGGCTGAGACATGTGTTGATCGGGTGTAATGGCTTATATGTTATATGTAGATCACTTTATTGTTAAGCGATTACGCAAACTGTCTGATCAAAACTTAACATGACTGCTCTTTCCTTTAACCCATGGTTTTATCTTTAAATTGTACTTTGACCTCGGGTTTTCTTTGGAGATTTTGTGACTGAGTGGTCTCATAGTCTCGAGAACTTTGTTCTAACTTTGATTACATTATGAGACTACACGACTGTAAGGATTTCAACTCTACTCCAATCAAAATGGAGTTATGGTGATGGTTACGAATTTACACCAGTCTCGAAGTCGCTTGAGGATTTTGTTAACCTGTAGTTTATCTCGAGACTTAGAGATTGTCATATGATTAACTTTGCATCCATAGCTCTAATTTTAATCCATGTCCAAGTCATAAAATATATTAAAAAATTAATACCAGACCGCGAAAAGAGCCTAATGGCTATATTTATGAATTTCAAATATTATACAGGTCGTTCAAATATGAAGCTAAGCAGAATTAATCAGAAAAATACAGGAAATTAGAAAAGACAAATGCATATGCAGAATAATTTCAATAATAAACCATAAAAAGAAAAAGGAACATAAGCATAAATCAGAATATAAATTGCAAAAGACATTTCCCTGAATAATTTAGCCATTCAAATTTGACTGAGAATTTGGGTTCCACCAGGGTTCTCTACTCAAGGGGAAATACAATACCACGTTTATTCATATTGAGGGGTTTTAAATGAGCAAAAAAAGAGGGAAATATATTGCCTGAATAGGGGGATAGGTTTTTTGGGGCCCTAGGCATCGTGGGGATTTGTATAGTAAAACAAGTGTGGGGGTACTAGGTGGGTATTAGAATGGAGGTGATAAAAAGGGAGATGGGAAAATATTTTTTGAAAACATGGAGATTCTTTAGTATACCACAATTTACAAACATATGTACTATGATTTATGTTCCCTAAGTGAATCCCACATAGTCTACATTAAGTATTTTGCATTGGAGAATTTCTTGAGATGACTATTTAATGTATTTTAATATTTTTCTATACACATTATACTTACATTTGATCTTGGATTTTTTTGTCGTACATACACATTGTTTAGATATTTTTTGGAACATGATTTATTATTTATTTGGGTCCCCTATATCTCCTAGAGTAGACTGAATTGAGTATAAGTGTTCATGGTGGATGACTTTGTATAATATTATATATTTATCTTTAGTTGACATTGTTGAGTTTTCCAATGATCAAGCTTATA
>MU223324.1:915841-937516 GCA_018584345.1 Thuja plicata
ACCACCCAAAAGCGTCACCCACTAACCGCCACTGCCTAGGGAGCCATCATAGAACCACTAGGCTCTCATTTTTGCTTTCCAGTGGTACTGTCAGTCTTTTTCCCGTATCTAGACCAAATGGAGGCATTTTTTGGTAAACAAGACATAGTCAGAAATTTGGTTATAATTTTGACCTTATTTTTAGGGTTTGGTTTCCTAATCTTTCCATCTTGCATCTATTTTTTCTAGTCAAAGTCAGGGTTCATTTTTGCACTCTAAGAGCCATATCTTTCTCATTTGGACTCCATTTTTTCACTTTTTCCTGGCGTTGGAAATATAGTTCTAAAATCTATTTTATTTTACGGGTCTCACACCCATAATCTTATATAAGTTTATTTTTAATTTTTTTGCATTTTTGCAATATGGTGGTTATCTGGGTTGTCTCGGGTCCTGGGACAGGTTTTGTTGTTATGATTAAGTAATACTTAGAGGGGGTGAATCAGTATTACAAAAATTTAAATGTGAACTTAATAAATTCCAACTTAACCATATAATTATTGAAATGAAAATAACATTGGCATATAACACATAACTTATAACACCATAAATTGTTGTCGAGGAAACCATCGCCAAGGGAAAGCCCTGGTGGGGATGGCACCCACAAATATGCACTAAAAGTATAGTTTCCCTGTTATGCACATTTTGCTACAACTAGAAGAGGCTGTAAATAAATTCCATGAGGACACCTCCTAGCCCTGTTAGGAGATGCATATTACATTATCACATTTACCTTTTAGGGGAATAAAAAAACCTTGTTAGAGGTATACTGAGCACACAACTCTTACAATCAAAAATAGTTCTGTTATAATCTCATAAATGAACATTACAAGCATTAGCTATGCTTAGATAGTTCCTGTTATATCTCACATATGTCTGACATCACAATGCATCCATGCATTCCATCTACGTCATATCATCTCATCGCTTCTACATTTCACTTCACAAAAACTTCTTCATATATATATATATATATATATTACATCATTCAGTCGACTCTCTAATACATTACAAAATAGAATAATTACTTATGCAAAGAGTAAATACAAATTCTATTACCTTATACTACCAAACCATAGGTAATCCACAATCTCAATCCAACTTAGCACATTTAGATTCCATCTCAAACTCCCTTAATCATTGTGACTATTCATCTTCTATGTCTCTCTGTTACCATTTCTTCGCATGACTTCAAAACATTGTAACTCACTGCAATTAATACTAAAACTCAAGTTACCTTAACTAAAGGTCATACATACCCCCAAAATGTATTCCTCTAAGCCTGCATGTCATCAATCATCATATACGATCTTTGTTGTCAAAAATTGTACTACTATACTCTGTACTTCTATTTTCTATACTTTGTCATTTTACAATTTGCATCTCCAAAATGGTAAACAAATCCAATCGATCATTATACCAGATGTGTTTCCATAAATGACAACCCTCAATTGTCCCATAACACTCCAAAAAGAATCACTTTCCAACAATATATCCCTTTGGAATTAATGGCAACACTTAGTGAAAAATGACTAAGTGTTAATACCAAAAAAATGATTTGCGTATATCCTATACATTTTCCATACATTTTTCATCTCTTTTCTTCTCCTCCTTTGACATCAATGGAAAAGGTATACAAAAATGCATCAAAATTTTACCACTTCTTACCATAAAAATTTAAACTGTCTTTAGTACATCTCAGAAAGAGTCTTCCAAGATTTTTACTTCTTCTGTCCATGTCTTCACCAAAATCTAAATAACATGAATCAGTCCATTCAATGTGAATGAAGAGGTCTATGTTTCCTTTAGGTCGGTAGGGATATGTTCAGTAAGGGCATGTCTTGTCTTCTCCATGTTAGATATATGAACCTCAATAATTGAAAGCTTGGAAGTGATTAGAATCTTCAGTAAACCAAATCTTGTCATAACTCTCACTCTTTCTATATTAAGTACACTTAGTTTGTCAAAAATCTTTGATAGCTCTCTTTCTATCTCCAATACATATTGTAAGGAGGTCTCACAACTGTCCATCAATTTATGGAGTTTAGAGTAGTTATTTCCTTCTCCACTATTTCTTCAATTTTTTTGATATGTCTGATAGGGTTGATACAGTAACTGTATAACTTCCTTCCTTATGTGATACAACATTTAGCCTCTGATGTAGTCTTAATCAGTATGCACAAATCCCAAGAAAAATACCTACGCACTTCCTCTAATTTCTTCTCAGCATTCTCTTCATTGATCTTCACTAATGACTCATAGTGACTGTCAAAGTCATCAAGTGCCATTTTTAAGTTCTCTACATCATCTTTACCTTGAAAAACAATAGATGTTGGAAGTAGTTTGTTCAAAGTGTCAACTTCTGTTGTCATTACCTTATCCTTCTTCTCTCCTTTCTACTCAAATATTTCTTCAGCCTTAGAAAATGTGATGTAGGATAACTTCATTAGCTCATCATCATCCATGTTCTCAACATCAGTGCTCAAGGCCTTGTCTACACTTTCCAACAACAACGGTGAAGAATAAGATGTCACAGTTTCCTGCTTCACTTCAACCTTGTTCACTGTAACTTCCACTATTTCATCAATTTTTTCCTTCTTCTTTTCTTTCTTTGTCATATCCTTGTCATTTCTTTCCTCAAAGGTTGTATCCTATACAAAAGGGTCATTCACATCCTATGAAGTGTCCAATGACACAGGCACACTAGAAACATAGAAATTTATTTGCTTCATAGTACTTACATACTGACTAGCATCTTCTCTCAATGATTTATCAAGACTTATCTCAACTCTCTTTGATGATTCACCTTTCTCAATTGGTTTGGGTTTAGGCACCTTATGTGGTGATATTTCTTTAGTTTCAATTCCCATCAATACTTTTTCCACTACTCTTTGTGTCTCCTAAATTACTTCATCATATTTTCTTCCCATTATCTTAACTAATCTTGTGTTGGTTCTCAGTAAAGTTTTTAGTTCCTTCAATATCCTCTCCATCTCTTTAATAGATACAACAAGCAACATGTTTTCAATTTCTTGTTCTCTAATTACTTCATTTTCCTTTTGTGCCAACTTTTTTCTTATCTCTAATTTCTCATATAACTCTGCAGGTACACTGTCTTCAATCTCTAACAAATTCTTCTTAAAAATAAGTAAATGATTAATTTCACTATGTCCTCAATCAGAAGTTTGTGAGATGCATGATACCTCTCATAGTACTTTGCCAAGGAAACAAGATTTCCTTTTTCAATAATCCTTTTCTCTAACATTTTTATATCAGGCTTCCAAATTTGTCTTACATTGGTGTTCTCTTCAACTTTCTTCTCTTCTCCTTCTGTCCTCTGCTTCTTTGGAGGTGACTCCATTTTAGTGGGCCTTGTGTTTCTTATAGTTATTTTCAATGATATCTCTACCTATGTTGTATTCTATGGTGGTGAAGGTGTAGATACATCAATCATAGCAGAAAGTGGACTGGTCAACTTCACTTCTTCTGGAGGTGGAAGGGTTGCATAAGTAGTGCTTGCCAACCCAGAATCTCTCTCATTCATTTCTTTCTAACTTCTTTCATTTCCTCTTTATATATACCTTATTTGGTTGCACAATCATCAATTATATTTTCTACTCTTCTTTTGCTTGATTCTCTAGTATGTTCTTCCCTAATCTTTGTAGACTTTTCCTCATTAGTCCCCCATCTCTCCTTTGATGTATCAACTTCTGAAGCTAAAATATAAACCACTTGCATAATCAAAACTTCTAAACTAACCTCATAACCCAGTGGATAGCACCATTTCTTTCAAGGTATAACTTCCTCAAATCATACACAATCAGTTTCAACCATGAAACAAATTGAGTCCTTATATTTTGCTGCTACTGCCTAAGGAATTCTCTCCCTTGCCTTCATCTCTCTTTGTAGTATTTTGGTCATAGAAAATAATTCAACATTTGTTGTTCTATCTCCTATAACTCTAAGAAATCTGAATACTAGTAGGTATACTGTCCATCCAAGCTCTAGGGTGCATACCAGGAAATTTGTGAACAATGTGAGTGTACATATGCATCAAAAAATATCCAATTTGAATCCTTTAGACTTATCCTTCTTAATCTACCTCACATTCTCCAAGAGTTGTTGTGTTATGACTTTGAAATGATTATACATTATGGTTTGTTGAACCATCTTATAAGCCATCAAGATTAATCTTGCTGATACTGAGTTGAGTTGGCCGCTATAATGGAGTTTATAGCCTAAAATCATAGTAACCAATCTTACATCTTTTTGGAATATGTCATTTATCGTCACCACTCTCCTATCATACTACAAATATATTAGGGTTTCTACCAGATCTTCTTAGTGTTCTTCTCAACAACATGTACTATACCAATATTGTCCAATCCTATTATGGCATGAATTAGGTTGCTACAGATCATCACAGGTTGATCACCAAGCCATAAGAATTGATCATGAACTCTGCTCAAGATAATCTTTATCCATTCTTCTTTGTCAAAGTTGTGAAGTTCAGTTATCTTCATAATGCTCAGATTATTAGGGTTTGTGAAGTCATCCTTCATCTTCCCATCATCACCTATCATATCTTCCATCTCTGTAGAAATATCATTGTCTCCCAAAGATTCATATTTGAAATGAATATATTCCCTAATATCTTTGACATGTATAACGTCCTAGAGTGTTTGAGAAAATGTGCCTTTAGGGTCATCCTCAGTATATTTAAAAGGTTTTTTCTTAATTTTTTATCTAGGTCTCTCTGCAACATCAAAAATCATAGGAGTATCCATTTTCAAAGCTTTGCAATCGATCTAAATACCTCTTTACTGCTGAAATGTGAAGCCTTGCTTCGATCAAGCTTTCCAACCAACTTGCTATAATTTTTCTTGTGCTGTTAGATTCCATTCTCCTTAAGATCTTCTTTGAAAATGATGTTCTATTATGTTCTTTATATTAACCCTATACTTTGTTGAATGAAGAAATGAAACAGTTCCTAATGAACTCATTTTTGTGCATAAACCAGTCAAATAGGAATATGGTGATCACTGGATATAAGCTTGTAAAACCATGTGATCACAGATATGTATTCAAAAACATTTCTACATGATCTCCCTAATCTCTCAAGAGCTTACTTCACAAATTCAAGGGCTTGATAGTTTTCTGATGTATTCTTCCAATACTCCCCCTGAGGCCATGCTTGGCCATCTAGGTTGATGTAGCCATCTTAGCATCAGGTGAAGACTCAGTAGCATTTTTTGATTCTCCCTAAACCTTTTCCTCACTTGAATCCTTTACCTTCCATACCTGATTACTTTTGATATCTTCTACTTTATTGAAACAACTATTAAATTCACTCTTGTAATTTGCAAGATTCTTACCAGTATCACTGTCATTCTTCTTTTTATCCATAGGAGGTGGTACTCTTCTATTGTGCATTCTATTGTACCTGCAAAACTTTGCTATATGCCCAAGATTATTACATGTGTATCATATAGGAGGTGATCTATTCTGATTGACTTGCAACTTACAATACCTTGTGATGTGCCAAGGTTATTACATTTATAATATGCCATTTTGGCCACTCTCTCATCCTTAATGTAATCTTGTTTGTATCTTGATTGATCAAGTTTCTTACATTCTATTTTCTTGTGTCCATATGCATGAAAATTAAAGAAATAACCAAAAAAATATTAGAAAGGGGCTTTACCTCTGCAATCTCTCTTCATGTGTTCAACCTTGTTACATCTAAAACATCTACCTCTGAAACATCTAATCTATTCATTAGGTTCTTCAAGAGTAAATTTTTCTCAATCAATCTTTGCATCAAATTTTTTCTTGATTCTTAGAACATTCATCTTCATTAAATCCAACACAAGTCATGTATCCTTTATATTTTTATCTTTCTCTTTGTTCATTGATCAAATCACTGCTCATGTGAAGTTTCTCAATATGATTCTTTGCCTCGACAAGTTATCCTTTTATGATCTGATTATATTTCTCCAATTCCAGATACTTGTTCGTGTAATGATCAAGTTTAGTCTTCATTTGTTGCATCAGAATATTAGCATTCTTTAAAAATTCTTTAATTTTGTTTTAAGCATCCTTTTCCCAATTGAATCTCTTTGGCCATCTATAGTGAAACACTTTCATGATTAAGCTTTAAAGTATCATTATCTTATTCAAGTTGTTTTATCTAATCTGAAATATCATTGTATGAATCCTCTTTTATCTGAACCATAAGATCCTGTCTCTGAATTCTGGAAAGTTCAATTTGTTCTTTTAGTTTCTTAATGAATCCCTCAGCTCTTCTTATATTGAATCTCAAGTCACCATTCTCTTCTTTTTCATTGTCAAGATCTTCAAGTGCTGCTTCAAATATTTCCTCCAAACTTACTGATTTCATCTTGATCTCCCATAAGCTGTTAAACTTTCTCTCCAAGGGCCAATAACCCTAATACCAATTGTTAGGATTAAGTAATACTGAGAGGGGGGAGAATCAGTATTACAAAACTTTATACATGAAGTTAATAAATTCTGAATTAACCATATAATTATTGAAATGAAAAGAACATAGGCACATAACACATAACTCATAACACCATGAATTGTTGTTGAGGAAACACTGGCCAAGAGAAAATCCCAGTGGGGATGGTACCCAGAGATATGAACTAAAATTATAGTGTCCCTGTTAGGAGACCTAGCCTTGTTAGGAGCTAAATATTACATTAGAACGTTTCCCTGTTAGGAGAATACAAAAAACCTTGTTAGAGGTATACTGAGCACACAACTCTTACAATCAGAAATGAACATAGCTCACATTGTTTTGATATCACAATGCATCCATGCATTCCATTTTCTTCATATCATCTCATCACTTCTACATTTCACTTTACAAAAGCTCTTCATATATATATGTGTGTGTGTGTGTGTATACACACACACACACATATATATATATATATATGTGTATATGTGTATATATATATATGTGTATATGTATATATATACATATACACACACAGATATATATATATATATATATATATATCAGTTGGTGACCTTATACTACCAAAGCATAGGTAATCCACAATCTCAAGCCAACTTAGCACATTTGGATTCCATCTCACACTCCCTTAATCATCGTGACTATTCATCTACGTTGTCTCACTATTACTCTGTGTTTGCATGACTTCAAAATACTGTAACTCATTGCAATCAATACCAAAACTCAAGCGACCTTAACCGAAGGTCATACACACCCCAAAATATCTTCCTCTAAGCTTGCATTTCATCAATCATCATATATGATCTTCGCTGTCCAAAACTATACTGATATACTTTGTACTTGTGTTTTCTATATTTAGTCATTTTACAATATGCATCTCCAAAACTATAAACATCTCTAAGTGATCATTATACTAGATATGTTTCCATAAATTACAACCCTCATGTGTCCCATAAAACTCCAAAAAGAATCAGTTGCCAACTGGTGCAGAAGCACCCTAAGGTATTTGAAAGATCTTGTTAGTCATTTTGGCTTGTAGGTTGGTTTGGCCAACCACCAATGAATAAGGAGTATGTTATAAAATCCCAAGTGTGTCTAAGGTGTGTTTAGGGTTAGTAGTGTTTAGGGTTTGCAATTTGTTGAGTTCAAGTTGCATCTAGGGGTCTATAACCTAGAAGTCAACCAAAAGGTCAAAAGGTTGACCAAAACTCCAAAATGGGGTGATTTTCAAGTTTTAAATGTTTTTAAAGTAATTTAGGATCATTTGGTAAGTTTTGAAACCAAATTGTGCCATTGAAGTTGATAGAATGTCATTTTGACAAAAGTTGTCAAAGTTGTCATGACAGCTTTTGCAACTTTGCAAAGTTATCATGACAACATTCCCTATTTTTTAGGAATCAACTTTAAATGTGCCCAAATCCTGACATGAGGGTCTAGACATGTGGGACTGGGATATATAAGGTGTAACAAACCCTAAATTGATATTTAGAGTTCATTTTTGTACGGACTATTTGTGGAGAAGTAAGATTTTGCACTGTATTTACAGAAAAAACCATCATCCAATACCTTAATGGATTGAATGGGTTGAATTAATGCATAGAGAGTGTTGTGTGTATTTTTACCTTAGTCTCTATGGCATTAGTTTGATCATTTGTTCATACTGGTTAACATTTTGTAAATATTTTAGTTTTTACTAGTTCACTAAGCAGTTTTGGGCCAGTCATGTAGATAATGGTTTTTCTTGGCATTCCCATGGTCCAAAGTCCTATGAACACTTGGAATCAAGTAAAGCCTTGTATATAAAATGTATATATAGTGTGTGGAGTGTGTGTGTGCAATGAAGGAAAGAGAACATTCAGGCCCTAGGTGAGTACCGGTTATTCTGGCTATGGGAACTGAACAAAACAGTGATAATGATGTTTTCTTGGTGATTGGTGTGTGCCAATCAATGTCAGAGGAGTGTGGGGGAATGTAATATAGACATTTTTATGGAAGGATAATTTCAGAGGAGGTTTCTAGATCAGTTAAAGAAATCCAAGAAACCAAACTAGTGTTCATGTCCTATAAACCCTCAATTTTAGGGGTTTGGTGAAAGTCCATTGTACGGACAAGGTGGGAACTTAAGACTTAGAAAATATCTAAGTTTAGGAAAAACTAACAAAGTATATTTATTTAGATTCTAGGGGTGTTAAGGTATTTTGAGAGAAAATCCATCTTTCATTTTTTAGGAGGGCTAATAGGCCTACAAAGGCTACAAGGCCTAGACAACTAGAATTTTGAACCTTATTGGAAATTGGATGAAAGATCCTCAATATTGGATCAAGAAGTATTGAAAAAGATTAGAAAGTATTCAGGTTTACAATCCCTAAGAAGATGAGGCAGTTGGGTGATTAAGTAACAAAGGGTGAACCATGAATGTGAAGGGTTATGGAGAAGGGTCCATTGAAGGAATTGAACTTAGTGGAGAGCTCCTAGAGTGTTAGAGGATTAGACAGGGATCCTCTAGTTAGGGTAGTCAATCAGACTGTAAGAAAGATAAAGAGAAGGTCTAGGATAGAGAAATGAATCTCTAGGAGTGGGAGCTACCCATCAAATTGGTATCAAAGCCATTCAAAGGCTTGGGAGTAAACTAGTGTGTGTCAGAGAGGAGTGAATCCATAGGTGAGAGCATCATGGTGACCAATGTTGAATTGGAAAGAGAATTTTCTGAGCAACAGGAGAAGAATAGGCTTCTTGAAGAAGCAATGGAAGAAATGAAGATAAAGATGGTAGAGGTTGTATAGATAGCCAACAAGATGAAGGAGAAAATGAGTGAAGATAAAGACAAGAGAAAGAAACCAATAGAGGAGGAGGTAGAATCAAAGCCTGACCCTCCCCTACCTGAGGAACCATTCCTCAAAGCACTCAAAGCATTGAGTGGCAAGTCTCTAGAAGGCATTCCTATGTTCTCTGGTAAGATGGATGCAAAGATGGTTATGAAATGGATCAAAGGTATGGAAAACCACTTTGAATATGATGGAATCACAGAGGCATAGAAGGTGAAGATAGCCAAGTATAAGCTAAGAGGACAAGCACTCACATGGTGGAATTTTTTGTGGGAAGAAAGGGAGAAATAGGGCAAGAAGCCCATAGGAAATTGGAAATCAATGGTGGAAAAAGTGAAGGAGAATTACCTCCCAGAAGACTATGACATTCAGTTACACAAGAAGAGACAAAATTTTAGGCAAAAGGATCTAGATGTTCCATCATATACTAAAGAGTTTTAGAAAATTTGTCTTAGATCAAGGATATAGGAGACAAAGAGAATCAAGGTTTCTTGGTACCTTAATGGATTAAGGTGAAATATACAAGAAGAACTCAATCTCTTTACCCTAACTTCCATTCCTAGTGTTTCCAAATGGCTTTGAAGGTGGAAGATAAACTTAGGAAGAAACAAGATTCTAACTCTAGAGGGAGAGGAAGGGGTAGAGACAATAAAGGTGGCCATAGGGGAGGAAAAAGTGGAAGAGGCAATGACAGTAGGAGTCAAGGTGATTCTAGATATACAGAGAAAGGACATGAATTAGGAAATAGAGGTGGATACAATAAAGGAAGAAGCTCTTATAACTATGGAAGAAGAAGATCAGGGGTTTTTGGAAGAAGTTCACACTTTTCTTCCATGAAATGTTACAACTATGGCCAGATGGGACACCCTCCATATAGATGTCCTTACAAACCCTCAACTTCACAAGGAGAAAATAAGATAGTCTATGTCCAAGAGGTGGATTGTTCTAAGAAATCAAAGGTGAGTCTAGATTCAGAGAAAGGATAACACCTCGTGTTGATAATAATTTTGATTAAGACACCCACCAAAGATGAACATAAGCAGAGAAGGGCTCTCTTTAGAGTCAAGTGCAATATATTGGGAAAAGTGTGTAAATTTATCATTGATTAAGGATCCACAGATAATGTTATCTCTAAGGAGGTAGTAGAGAAGTTGAAACTCACCAAGATTAGACATGTGTGTCCTTATAAAGTTACATGGTTAAACAAGGGTCAGAATATCTTGGTGAATGAACAAGTGTGGGTAGAGTTTACCATTGGTAAGTATCAAGATAAGATACTTTGTGATGCATTTCCAATGGATGCTTGTCATTTGTTGCTTAGAAGACCATGGCAGTATGACAGGGAAGCTATCTATAATGGGAAAGAGAACAAGTACTCCTTCAAGAAAATGGGGTAACTTTTAAAATATAGTATTTGATAGAGGAAGATATAGTGGAGAAGATAGAATCTAGTACACTATTGATGAGTGGGAAATAATTCCTAAGGGATATGAAAGAGGAAGGAGTTGGCTATGCAATCATGCTAAAACCAAAGGAGGAGGAGACTCATAAGCAAGCACCTATGCCAAAAGAAGTGAAATTTTTTTTGGCTTAGTTCAAAGACATAATATGTGAGGGTACACCAGCTACACTACCACCAAAGAGGGAAATAAGTCATTAGATTGACTTTGTGCTAGGAGCATCTTTACCAAACAAGGCTACATATAAAAATGACACCAGAGAAAAAGAAGGAGATAGCAAGGCAAGTGAAAGAGCTGTTAGACCAAGGGCTGATCAAAAAGAGAATAAGCCCATGTGTTGTCCCAATGGTATTGGCTCCTAAGAAGGGAGGTAAGTGGAGGATGTGTACTAATTCTAGGGCAATAAATATGATAACTATTAGGTAAAGATTTCCTATTCCTAGGATAGAAGACTTAATGGATTATTTGGGGGGTGCTAAGTTCTTATCTAAAATTGATTTGAAAATCGGTTACTATCAAATTAGAATGAAAGAAGGTGATGAGTGGAAGTTATCCTTTAAGACTACAGAGGGGCTGTATGAATGATTAGTTATACCCTTTGGGCTTACCAATGGACCTAGTACCTTTATGAGGGTGATGAATGAAGTCTTGAAAGACTATATAGGTGTGTTTTTAGTTGTTTGTTTAGATGACATCCTCATTTTTAGTAAGAAAAAGGAGGATCATATGAAACATTTGGAGTTAGTGTTGAAAATCTTGCAGGAAGAAAAGCTCACCATCAATCATGAAAAGAGTGAGTTCATGAAGGAAGAAATAGTCTACCTAGGATTTGTGGTTTCCCAAGGTGACTTGAAAATGGATAAGGACAAAGTAGAGGCCATATTGAACTGGACTACTCCTAAGATAGGGAATAAATTTTAGAGCTTCCATGGGTTAGCCCAATTCTATAGGAAGTTTATTAGGAAGTCTAGTGAAATTTGTGCTCCAGTCCTAGAGACAATTAAAGGAGGGTTGGAAACCAAATTTGTGTGGACCAAAGTAGCTAATGAGGGGTTTGAAAGATTGAAGAGGGAAGTAGCTACTCAGCCCATATTGTTGTTGCCAAGTTTTGACAAACATTTCAAAGTAGAATGTGATGCTAGCAACATAGCGAAGGGGGCAGTCCTAACCCAAGAAGGAAGACCTGTGGCATTTCAGTGAAATATTGAATGAGGCAAAGTCTAGGTACTCTTCCTATTACTTGGAGCTATGTTCTCTTGTACAAGCCTTAAGGAAATGGAGGAATTATTTATTGCCTAAAGAGTTTTTTGTCTTTACAGATAACCAAGCATTGAGTTATATCAATACTCAAGACAAACTTAGTTTGAGGCACATCAAATGGATGGAGTTTTTGCAGTCATACACCTTCACTATTAAGCATAAGAAGGGGGTACAAAAAAAGTTGCAGATGCCCTTAGTAGAAGGATGATTACAATACAAGAGAAGAAGTTGTAGAGTATAGGGGTAGAAGGGTTTAAGGACCTATATTAAGGAGATGCGGACTTCTCAGTGATCTATAAGGTGTGCAAGGAATTTGAGAATCACTTTCACAGTGAATATGTAGAGTATACTCTTCAAAATGGATTGTGTTTTGAAGGGAAATAGTTATGTGTGCCTAGTGGATCCATGAGGGAGAACCTTATACAAGAAGAACATAATGGGAGTCTAAGTGGACACTTTGCATTAAACAAGACCTTAGATCTAGTGGAGAGACTCTATTGGTAGCCAAAAATGCAGAGGGATATAAGAAGATATGTAGAGAAGTGTGGGGTGTGTCAAAAGGCAAAAGGAACTTCATCAAATGCAGGCTTATATCATCCATTTCCCATCCCATGTAGACCATGGGATTGCATCAGTATGGATTTCATTATGGGACTACCTAGGACATCTACTGGTTTACATAGTGTGTTTGTGGTAGTAGACAAATTTAGTAAGATAAGCCATGTTGTCCCATGTAAAACAACACATGATGCTAGCCGTATTGCCCACTTGTTCTTCAAAGAGATAGTGAGGATACATGGCTTGCCAACAAGCATAGTTGTAGACAAAGATGTGAAGTTCATGGGACATTTCTGGAAGACACTTAGGAGAAGGCTAGGAACCAAGTTGTCACATAGCTTAGCTTATCATCCTCAAATGGATGACCAGATAGAGGTGATCAACAGGGTAGTTTGAAATTTGTTGAGATGCTTGACCAAAGAATATGGACAAAGTTGGGAGCAAGTGATACCTCAGGTAGAATTTGCCTACAATGATAGCATAAATCAGACCACACATAAAATCCCATTGGATATTGTTTATGTGTTACATCCTAGGGGTGTACTTGAGTTGAGAGACCTACAAGGTTATGAAGACATCAATGGTCAAACTGATGATTTCTCTCAGTCAATGAGAGAGGTACATGAACATGTTAGGAGGAGCTTAATGGAGGCCAATCAGAAACTGAAAGCCAAGATAGATGAGGGAATAAGAGATCTACAATTTGAAGTGGGTGATCTAGTAATGGTGTTTTTGAATAAGGAAAGACTACAAAAGGGGATACCTAGCAAGTTGCAGATGAAAAGGATTGGGCCTTGCAAGGTGTTGGCCAAGTATGGATCCAATTCCTATAAGGTGGAGTTAGCCAAGGATATGTCAACTTCCCCAGTCTTCAATGTGAAGGACTTGATTAAGTATAAAGGGAAAGAAGTGGATGAATTACAATATAGTACTAAAGTGGATAAAGATGTGGGAGAGTTCAAGACTCTAGAATAGATCAAGCAACATGCTGAAAAGATATTGGATTCAAGAGTGAAGAAGAAGACTAGGCATAAGGTCTACATGGAGCATCTAGTGAAGTGGAGGCAACAACTAGAGTCAGAAGCAACTTGGATACCTGAGAGTGACTTCAAAAAGCATGGAACCAGTGAGGAGTTCCTGACACCATAGGTACCTTAACTTGTTTGTTGCAGGGGGAGAATGGTGCAGGAGCACCCTAAGGTCTTTGAAAGATCTTGTTAGTCATTTTGGCATATACATTAGTTTGGACAACCACCAGTGAATAAGGACTATACTATAAATTCCCAATTGTGTCTAAGGTGTTTTTAGGGTTAGTAGTGTTTAGGGTTTGCAAGTTGTTGAGGTCAAGTTGCATCTAGGGGTCTATACCCTATAAATCAACAAAAATGTCAAAGGGTTGACCAAAACTCCAAAATGGTGTGATTTTAAATTTTTAAATGTTGTTTAAGTTTTTTAGGACCATTTGGTAAGTTTTGAAACCAAATTGGGCCATTGAAGTTGATAGAATGTCATTTTGACAAAAGTTATCAAAGTTGTCATGACAACATTTCCTAGTTTTTAGGAATCAGCTTTAAATGTGCCCAAATCCCAACATGAGTGTTCATACATGTGGTAATTGTATATATAAGGTGGAACAAACCATAAAATAACAATTTGAGTTCATTTTTGTATAGACTGTTTGTGGAGAAGTAAGATTTTGCACTGTATTTGCAGACATAACCATCATCCAATACCTTAATGGATTGAATGGGTTGAATTAATACATTGAGAGTGTTGTGATTTGTTGTTACCTTAGTCTTTTTGGAATTATTTTTATAATTTGTTTATATTGGTTAACATTTTGTAAATCTTCTAGTTTTCACTGGTTCACTGCCAAGTTTTGGGCCAGTCATGTAGATAATGGCTTTTCTTGGCATTCCCGTGGTCCAAAGTCATATGACCACTTGTAATCATGTAAATCCTTATATATATAATGTATATATAGTGTGTGGAGGGTGTGTGTGTACAAGGAAGGAAAGGGAACATTCAAACCCTAAGTGAGTACTGCTTATTCTGGCTAGGGGAACTAAACAGAACAATGACATTGGTGTTTGCTTGGTGATTGGTGTGTGCCAATCAATGTCAGAGGAGTTTAGGGGCATGTAATACAAACATTTTTTATGTAAGGATAAGTTCAGAGGATTTTTATATATCATTTAAAGAAATCCAAGAAGCCAAACTAGTGTTCATGCCCTAGAAACCCTCAATTTTAGGGGTTTGGTGAAAGTCCATTATATGGACAAGGTCAGAAGTTAAGACTTAGAAAATGTCTAAGTTTAGGAAAAACCCACAAATAATATGTATTTAGATTCTAGGGGTGTTAAGGGATTTTAAGAGAAAATCCATCTTTTTAGTGTTTAGGAGGGCTAATAGGCCTAAAAACGCTACAAGGCCTAGAAGACTAGAATTTTGAACCCGATTGGAAATTGGATGAAAGATCCTGAAGATTGGATCAAGAAGTGTTGAAAAAGACTATAAAGTAGTCAGGATTACAATCCCCCAGAAGATGAGGCAGTTGGGTGATTAGGTAACAAAGGGTAAACCATGAATGTGAAGGGTTATGGAGAAGGATCTATTGAAGGAATTGAACTTGGTGGAGAGCTCCTAGTGTGTTAAAGGATTAGACATGGATCCCCTAGTTAGGGTAGTGAATGAGACCCTAAGAAAGACCAAGAGAAGGTCTAGGAGAGAGCAAGGAAGCTCTAGGAGTGGGATTTCCCCATCACCAACATTCCTTGCATGGGGTGAATCCTTGTTAGCTTTTATTCATGTTATAGATTTCTTATCATTCTTGAGCATTGTAGACATCTATTTATGGAACTTTTCTTGTTTGAAAATGTATTGGGATAAACTTTCATTTGATACATTCTTGGGATCTTGGAATTTTTTATGTCATTTTGTACTCGCACTATAATATAAAGTTCCATGGGGGGAGGTTTGTTTTACCTTTTTAAAGTGAGTGTTCTTTCCAAAACATTAGCCTCATGATGTGTGTCAAGAGAGTGATCCTTCCATGACACCATCCTTTATATGTGGCTGTACTCTCTATTGCACATTCTATTCATCACGTAGTTATTCTTGGCAGTCTAGTTTAGTGTACCTATCATGCCTCTCCCTACTCAGCATTATGGGGGGGTATCTCCTATTGTTTCTAATGCTTATTTTATTTGATGGTGTGATCTATGTATTCAATATTTGTTCCTACAAACTAGGCTAATGTAGTGGCTAGATATCTATGTATTTTAGTGAGATGAATCATTTACCGTATGGACACTCCTTCATTCCTATTTTGGTGGCATCCTTCCATCTTTGATTGATCAGCTCTTTAGGCTTTGTTTACAGTCTTCTCTACTTGATCATGTTCTATTACAGTGGAGGTTCCAGCAGTTATTCTCCGACAGTGTTTGCAGCTTCATGCTTCATAGGTGTTCTTCATGTTCCTCCTTATTCCTATCTTCTGGGACATTCTCTAGTTGGAGGCTTCTTCAGTTCTTCACTAGTCTTCATCTCTTTTTGGAGAGGGGTTTTTCCCACTAGGCTTTCTCCCTTTCTTCTCTTTACAAATATTTTGGTACTTGGGCACTTGATCAAGGCTTGTTGTCAAGACCCATTTCCTGCTTTCAGTAGTTGTTTCTAGATTTTTTAGCTTCTCCCTAAGTTTATCTTAAGGGGGTGTGTTAGAGTAATAAGTTAAGTCACTCATTAATTAAATCATTTGATTTAATTATTAATGTCACTTATTATCTCTAGTTCACTTAAGTTAAACTTTAGGCATATAATAATTAATTCTATTATTAATTATTATCATGCAACCTAGAGTTTTCCTTTTTAGGGTTTTGATTACCTTTTATACGGTTTAATCTGTTTTCTTTTTGTAATTAATTCATTGTAATTCATTGTAATCAATTCTGATTGATCTTGAAGGATCTTGTATTTTGTATTTCATTATTGAATAATTGAGGATGTTTCCTCTTCCATAGATCTATATTTTCTTGCCTCCATAGCTTTTTCTTCTCTTTCTATGATAGAAGTTTGCATGCAAGTGATTCTTGGGAGCTGTGGGGCTGTGTTTTTCATCAATTCCAATATATCTGTGTGTGTGTGTGTGTGTGTGTGTCTATCTATATAGATATATATATGTATGTATACCTATAGATATATGTATATATATACGTATATGTATATATATACATATACATATATATACATATATGTATATATACACATATGTGTGTGTGTGTGTGTGTGTGTGTGTGTGTGTGTGTGGAAGAGTAATATATGAAAGCGAGGAGCATATGGTGGATTTTGTATTACTTAAGAAAGAAGTATATGTGATGTGAATGCGGAAGAGTAGAGGTGCAAGTAGTTGAGTTTCACAGAGTTGTTGTAGTGAATTATCAAGCAATCCTACATCTTTTCATTTCATCAGTTCCTTCTGTCTACTAGAAGATTATGTGCTCTTTTGGAAGCTTGTACAAACCTATATTATTCCTTTGAGTTATGCATCTCAATTGTGTAAGTCCTTTGTATCTTTCCCTAAGCTAGAGCACCTTAGTTTGTAGGTAATTTTTCAGGGAGAAGTATGCTTCATTGAAAGTGATCCTTGTCTGCATAAATGTTGTCACACTTCTATGAATCATTCCATTCAAGGTTGCTCAAGAATGAGGTCTCAAATATCGATCCATAGCTCTCTAGTCATGGATGTGTAAAAATGTAAAATGAAGGCCCTCAGATAGACCTAGTTGGGTCTATTGCAAATACACCATGAAATGAGAGATTCGAATGCATGAAAATGAAATCTACTCTATATGATAACAATGCATATTAGTCTATGAAAGGAAATATGAATGCAAATCTAATCTATAGAAATAAACATGATTCTAATCTAGATAAGGAGCCATGAATGCAAGAAGAATGAGACAAGAAGAGAGAAGTTGCAATATCCAAGCTCAAATGCTCAAATGCTCCTCCGAAACTGCTCTCCAAACCTGCAACATAACAATACTAAAAACTCTAATATCAAAATGAGAAGGAGAGGTCTCCTTTTAAAGGAAAGTGAACGATTGAGATTAAGAGGCAAAAATCAAAGGCTACGATTAAGAGGCAAAAACCCACCACTTAGAAAGATGTGAAGAAAAAGGGATTTTTATTTAATTTTTAATTTAATTCATTTCCCTTTTCAACAAATAAAGTGTTTTAAGTGGGGATTTTTATTTATTTAATTAAAAGAGGGGTTTTCTTTCAACTAAATAAATTAGAAGAATTTTATTTAATTAAATGGGGGAAATTGAATTTAATTAAACAAGAGGAATTTTATTTAATTAAAAGGGAGATTAAATCTTTTAATTAAATAAGAGGAATTTTATTTAATTAAAAGGGAGATTAAATATTTTAATTAAATAAAAATGGTCAAACCTTAAGAAATATTGAAATAATTGAATAATTGAATTAATTATAATTTGATCAAGGAAATTGATCTGAATTGAAAATATTCCAAAGCATTGATTCAAAAATTTGATAAAATGATAAAATAATAAATGGGGCCCAAAGTCTAGGCAACCATTTTAGGGTGTATACATTTGCCCCTCTTTGACAAATGTGTGGTCGACACGGGAACACATATAGTCAAAGAATGCAGTTGAAGTGTGAGGTCGAAATGGGATCACAAAACAACACAGATGTGTGATCAAAATGGGAACACATCAGAATAAAAATAAACACAAAAAGACAAAGTCAACATTGAAATAAGTAATTGACATGTCAGAGATAAAAATCTCAAATAAAACTGATATAATTGATAAAGATGAATCAAAGATTGAAGTTTGATAGGTACTGCCCTCTCGTAATTAAAATCGAAATGAGATAGAAGAGAAACAACAAATTGATAAATTTCATCAAATCAAACTAAAGATGAGGTTCTTGATGTAAGATGAAAGATATAAGAATCATAGAACCAAGGTAGATCATCAAGCATGAAAGATTATGCCCCAAGGTTGAATTAGAAGAAAAAGAAGTGGGGTGAAAGCAAATGGAAGACAAAATTTTGGAAGAAGTGGGAAGAAAATGGAGAGAGAAAAAAAAAAGAATTTGCCTCAAGAGAGAGAATGTCCCAAAATTAATCAACTATTTAAGATAGAAAATTTCAATTGAGATCACGAAAGAAGAGAAGGAAATGAAGATCAAAATGTGATCATAGTTGATTAAAAGTCCACAAGAAAGATGAAGGTAAACCCTCTCAAACTCATAATGCATCCTAAAAAATGCAAATTAACATGAAGTCTAACAATGCAAGCGACATGAAAATGCAAAGGTGTACTTGCAATAGAGCAATAAACATAGGATCTTGTGTTCATCATTCATAAAAGAATGTAAAGGAACTTATTTTCATCATTGGGCCATTATTAACGGACATCGGAAAATCACACAATCATCACTAGTCACAAATGCAACTATGAAGATATGAATGTGATTTATATCATAAACATCACACAACCATCACTACTCACGAGTGCAACTATGAAGATATGAATGTGATGTATATCAAATTTGAAATGTGAAAAGATTCTAGCATAAGCATCGAAGACATAAAGGTCAAGATGACTGTGATGTTAGCTTACCCAATTTAATATAGCAAAACCATGCTCACATCAAGGCATACAGGCCAGGATGACCAGCAAAACGGTTGTGCAAAAACAGTGAAGCATAAAGCAAGAAGCAAATAAAAACATGCCCCATGCCCCGAGTCCTCTAGCTATGCATCACAGAGAGACTTATTAGATAAGGACACTCAACAAAAATCAATAACAGTCAACACACAAAGAAAATATCATGACATAGCTCAAGCATTAAGTGTTGCATTTAAAAATTTAAGTGTGTTAATTGATACTGAGTTCTGAGGATAAGAATCAAATGCTTGCAAGCAGGCAAGACCACATGATAAAAATGGGGTAAGACCAAACCAATACGTGTTGAAAAACACTCGATGTTAAGGGTTGTATTGAGAAAATACAGTTGAGGTGGTATTGAAAAACACCATTTGCGAGGTTTCCTAAAGACTAACACATCCAAGAGACCAAAGCTAACATAGTTATGCCCCCTAGACAAAGACAAAGACCAATTCCAGACCAAGGCAACAAGGACAAGGCATGATGGAGAAAGGCTAAGTTTTGAGGTCACGCACTAAGAAATAGGGGTGTAAAGGCCTCAAGTAGCGCCCGTTTTTCAGGATTTTATTACAATTTTTTCTCTTTTCATTTTTTTTTTTTTTTGAATTTTTGCTACCAAGGCGCTTGTTTCCAGGTTTTCACCGAGGCACTTTTTCTATTTTTTTTTTTGAAATTTTGAAATTTTTTGATTTTTTGTATTTTTGAAATATATAATTTTTTTGAAGATACATCAAAGCGCCTATTGCTAGATTTTCACTAAGATGGTCATTTTTTCAGGACATTTTTCAATTTTTTGTATTTTTGACAATATATAATTTTTTAGATTTTTTCAGGATCAATAATTATGTACAAAAGGATGCCCCCAGACAGAATGGGCATCAAACTCCCAAGCAAGATCACACTGCACAGTCCTGATGTTTTAGCAAGGTGGAGGACATGAGGGATTAGCAAGCTGTTGGAAGAGATGTAAGACATAAGAATGCAGGAGAATGAAGGGAAGAAATCCTCAATGGCAAACTCCTCAAGAGTACCCAAGCTAGGGAAAAGGAAACATCATGTAAAGCACATTTGGACAAGAATGAAATGTCAGCATAGGATAAGTCACAAAATCATAATGCAAAAGCAGGAAAGGATGCAGTCCAAAAGAGTAGACATGTCAAGAGGCTTCATAGCACCGTGTTTTACTCTTTCTTTTTTTTCTTTATTAGATCAAGACCAAAGGGGAAAATGATATTGATAGGAAAAAATGAATGGAGGAAGATAGATATGAAGTCTAAACATGAAAGGAATGAAAGAAAGATCATCGTAAGATAGCTCACAAGATAGCTCAAATGTTCGTGTATAGATCAACATTGTCAAGATCAAAGAGAGAATACAGAATGGATGAAAGATGTAGAAGAACTACGCATGATGCCTGATTGTCAGGTTTTCATCATGGTACTTATCGAAGGTGCCACAAGGGAGTGGTTTTCACCATAGGATGAAATTATTTCTCTTTATTTTTATTTTTTTTTAATTTTTTTGAGTTTTTTAAATTTTTGAATTTTTTGGAAGAAGGCAAGCTTTTTATATAATGCTCCTTGAAAGGATAAACCATGATATGCCAAGGATTCAAAATGATATGCTCAAAGATGCTAATAGGGAAAGGAATATGAAAGAGAAAAATCGAGGATAAGGTTTTATGCAAAGTGAGTGAGGTTGGAAGATATGAGGAATAGACAAATGAGGAAAAATGATAGAAGGTAGAAGGATAGTGAATGCAAGGATTGTTAAAGGGTAGAAAAAAGGAAGGCAAGATCAATGTCAATACACACCTTGAAGGGTGGCGAGGGGATGGAGGAAATATGAATGAAGGAATACGTGAAGGAATATGGTGAATGGATAGCAGAGGTTGCGGTTTAGGCGCATGGAATGAAATAATATTTTTAGAAGAAGATGAAGTGGAAGCCTTTGGAAGCTTGAATTTCAACTTCACTTGTTTCTCAACATGAGACTCTTTAAAGAGAGATTTTGGAATCCATATAGTCATAGGCTTTTCATCATTTTTTGATGATTTAGAGAGAATATCTTTAATGATGGATTTTGGAACCCATACTTGTCTTCTAATTTTCTTCTTAGATATCTCTTTTGACTTTATGCCCCCATGTCAATTAAAGGAGACATGGTAATCTTTTTTAGATGGATTCATGTATTGCTTCTTTTTCTTGTATTGAACATTCAAGTTTCTTCCAAAAGACTTGGGACTTGAGGAGGAAGAAGAAGAATATGACTGGTTTAGATGGGTGGATGGATGAAAATGATTCAAGGGTATGCATCTATGTTGATCTTGA
>MU223324.1:947129-963208 GCA_018584345.1 Thuja plicata
TAGGATTTTCAATAGGATCATGAACATCTTGAATAGGAGCACCTTCTTTGATAGGATTGTTTGAAGCTTGCAAAGACTTAGGAAGAGTAGAAAGTGGAAGTGAAAATGGAGTGGTAGAACAAGAAGAGGGAAGACTTTGATCTTGACAAGGATCTTTGGATAGCATAAGTGCATAATTTTTCTCTTGATTTTCAAAAAGCTCAACATTGGAAGTAATAACACCATTTTTAATAACCTTGATGGAAGTATCATCTTTGAAAAGCGCAAGTGTAGTAAGGTTATTTTGATTGTCAATAAGCTCAACGGTGTAAGTAGTAACTTGATATTTCTTAGGAGAAGACTTAAGACATGGTGGAATGAACGAGAAAGGGCGTAAGGGATCAAAAGAACCATGACATGGATAAGATTCATCATAAAGAGGATTGGAATACATGGAAGTTTCTTGATCTTGATTTTTATTTATATTCTTTTATTTATCATTTTTAGAGTCCTCTTGACATGGAGCTACTTTTAAGGATAGGGAAGCATGTTGGAATTGTATGGGAGACTTGGGAAGAGATGATGAAGGATTAGCTAAAGTAGGCATTATATCATGTAAAGGCTTAGGCTCTTTAGTTTTAGCATTATTTAAAGTATTTTTAGCCAAGTGAAGGTTAGCTTGAGTTTCATTAAGAGGTATGCCTTGAGGATAACTATAGGGAACTACATGAAAAACATTCTCAGATGAAGGATTTGTGGAAGGTTTGGCAACTTTAGGAGATGTAGGTGTATTGGAAGAAGTAGAGGATGGAATGGAATCATTAGAAGACAAAGGTTCATCATTAACATGATCTTGCTTGAGAGTGCAATCTTTATTTTCAGCATGAGATTTGATCTTAGAGGAGCGATGCTCATAGATTTATAATCAAATTACATGGGTTAGAGGTCAGGGAAGTTATTTTGCATCATTAATGCAAAAGATTCTCAAAAGTTGTCATGACAACATTTGTTGCATGCAACTCAACAAATTTGGATTCCCTTCATTGTAGGAATGGAAAATAAATGCTAGTGGCCTACAAACATGGAAGAGGAATATTAAGATACATTTTGGCTCATTCCCCGAGGTAGAGGTGATTGTATGCAAGTTTTTGAAGGTGAATAGAAGCAATTGTTCTGATTTTCTGATACAGTCAGCTTGTTTGGATGTTAATAGTGCCTTAATGGATTGAGAAAATTAATAAAGTGTTGGATCCATGAATTAGGATTAGATACAAGAATTTTTCATTCAGTAATAAAGTATTTTAGATTTTATTTGTTAGCCTTAGTAAATTTTTTAGGATTTAGTGTGTTTGCTAGTCCAGTTTACGTGAATTTTGGTTTTATGGCTCACTCATAGAATCCAACCATGGAAAAATTCAAAGTGTGGATTAATATGTTAGGGGAGCCTCTATACATTGCATATATTAAAGTAGGAGACCTAGAGAACCTATTTTCTATTTTTAAAGCCACTCCCTAGGCGAGTTATGACTGTCCGGCTAGGTGCATAGTAGAGATAAAGTTGAATGCAAAAGAAAGGGTGTGTGTGCCTGATATGAACCAAGTGTGGTTTTATAATAATTGGGGCCTTATAGATACTTGGTTGTGAGCTAAGATCTTCAACAATAAATTTGGATAGATTTCCAAGTAAAAATCAGTCAACTACATTTTAAGAACCCAAATAGCCCTATTAGCCCTACATTTTAGGACACTGGTGTATGAATGACTTGGGAGCTCAAGAACTTGAAAATATTTTAGGTTTTCCAAAAGGGTATCAAGATCCTAGGTTATTTTTTGGGGTTGTTTACAAGTTTTGGGAAATAATCCAGAAAAAACCCTCTAGATAGGGCTAATTAGTCAATTAGGCCTAATAGGGTCCTATTGAGAGAAAATTTGGAAATCGATTGATTAGGGATTAAAGACCTGTTTAAATGGAGTTGAAAGGATTCATAATAAGTGTTCAAATGGTGGGAATGACCCTTGCAGAATTGGTGAAGTTGGACAGAAGGATTTATGCCTAGAATCCTTCAAGTTAAGTGAAGCATTTAGACAAAACTAGTGATAGTTGTCCTTCAAGGTTAAATACAAGATACTATCTCTTGGAGTGGAGTTAGGATAGTCTTAGGCTTGGATAATTCAGACTATTGAGATCCTAAGAGAGAGATTTGGATCTTAAAGGAGATTAGGACAAGTGGAGTCCTTAGTAAGCTTTTGTGAGCACACCTTGGAGCACTTCCATCAGATTGTTATCAAAGCATAGTTGATCAGGCTTGTGGTGAATGTTCCAACTAGAAGAGTCAGTAGGAGAGTCTACAATGGTGACTAATAAAGATTTGGAAAAGAAGGTAGATGAACAAGAAGAGGAGAATAGAAGTCTCAGAGAAATATTAGCACAATTGGAACACAAGGTGCACCAAGTGGAAGAAAAGACTGAAGAAGTGAAGGATAATGTTGAAGGTAAAGGAAAAGAGATTTCCATAGATGATGAAGTACCTGAAGCTGACCCTATCCTTATTGAGGAACCATTCTTGAAAACATTAAAAGATATTAGTGGTAAAGCACTAGAAGGAGTTTCAATCTTTAGTGGAAAGATTGAACCAAAGATATTCCCAGATTAGATAGAAGGAATAGAGAATCACTTTGAGCATGATGGCATCACTGAAGCTCAAAAGGTGTAAGTTTCAAAGGCTAGACTAAGATGTTTTACACTCACTTGGTGGAAATTCATCCAAGATGAGAGAGAGAGAGAGAAGGAAGAGAAGAGACCCATTTCCACATGGAAGGATATGGTTGCAAGAATCAGAGATGCTTATGTCCCTGAAGATAATGAAATCCAACTGAATAAAAGAGGAAAAGCTTAAGGTAGATGGATTTGGATGTGAAATCTTACACTGAAGAGTTTCAGAGACTTTTCATGAGATCTAGAGTTGTAGAGGATGAAAAGGTGAAGGTAGAAAGATACCTTAATGGTCTTAAGTGGACCATACAAGATGAGATGAGACTCTTAACTCCAGAAACCATTCAAAAGTGCCACCAAATTTCTATCAAGGTTTAAGAGAAGATGAGAAAGAAATAGGATTCTAGCACTACCAATGGAAGAGGTAGGGGAAGAGACAATAGAGGACAGAGAGGTGGATATGGTGGAAGGATTTCTGAATCAAAGAGTCAAGGAGAGACTAAGATTACTGAGAAGAAAGAAGGAAACTCCAATAAAGGGAGTTCAAATAGCAGAAGGAACTCTTACAATAGAGGAAGAGGTAGTAGTCAAGGAAGAGGTAACCATTTTTCCACTATGAAGTGTTACCACTGCAACCAGATAGGAAATCCTGCATATAGGTGTCTAGAGAAAGGAACTACTTCCCAAGGAAGTGATAAAAGGGTAAATTATGTACAAGAGGACACTAGTGGTGGAGGTAAACACCCTGAAGTACCCTTAGAGTTAGAGGAAGGTGAGAACCTAATGATGAGGAGAACTTTGATTAAGGAGCCAGTGAAGGAAGAGGCTAGTCAAAGAAGATCACTATTTAGAGTGAAATGAAAAATGATGGGGAAAGTGTGTAGAGTCATCATAGACTTAGGGTCTACTGACAACATAATTTCAGAGGAAGTAGTCAGCAAGTTGAAGATAAAAAGAATACCCCACACCAAGCCTTACAAAGTCACTTGGCTGAACAAAGGGCAACATGTCCTTGTTAATGAACAAGTTTGGGTGGAGTTTTCAATTGGGAGATATAAGGATAGAGTATTATGCGATGTACTACCTATGGATGCATGTCACCTACTCCTAGGCAGACCATGGAAATTTGACATATAGGCCATGCATGATGGAACAAATAATTCATATTATTTCAAGAAGGACAATGTGACATTCAAGATACAATCACTGTTAGAGGATGGAGAGATGAAATATTTTGGCCCCAATGTCCTTATAGTTAGAGAAAAAGAGTTCTTAGAAGCCTTAGCAGAAGAAGAAGAGGGATTTGGTTTTGCACTTGTGTTGAAGCAAAGAGAAGAATATGTAGACAAGAAATTCAAGAGGACAGACTTACCAATTGAAGTACATGAGATATTGCAGGAGTATGAATGCATTGTTAGTGAGAGAAAACCATATACCCTACCCCCTAAGAGAGCTATAATAAATCAAATAGACTTAATCCCTAGAGATACCCTTACCAATAAGGAAGCCCATAATATGACCCCTCAACAAAATGATGAAATAGCTAGACAAGTCAAAGAACTTCTAAGTCAAGGTCTCATTAGGAAAAACATTAGTCCTTGTGTCGTACCCACTATCCTAGCACCCTGTAACATAAGAAATGGTAGGCATATAGATATGTTACATTTGAATATTGTTATATTGTGGTATGGGGGTAAATGAGATGCTCTCCTTCTATCCTTAGATGTGCAAATGAAAGATCCATGTTGATTAACCCAAAACGAAGGATCAATGCATAAATGAATCAATCATTTGGAAACAAGAATAAGGAAGGAAGATCTAAGTACCCGATTTGTTGATTTGATTAATTTGAATGTGTTTTAGATTTAGATGAATTGAAAACATTAATTTAATGAAATAGCAAAAATGCACTAACCTTGAAATATTGTAGATCTAAAGAATTTTGTTTTCTGAAGCCTGTGTTGAGTTTCTAGAAAATTTGAGACAGGATCTGGAATAGAAACGCAGAGATTGACAAAAATTAGAAATATTTTTCTATTCTAAGACAGTTCTAGTTTTTACCCTCAAGTCGATGACACCATTTGAAAAATTTTTTGATTGTACCCTAGGTCACAATCAACCTCAAAAGTCTTAGACTAAAATTCTCCTTTCGGATCCCGAAAGTTTGCTGAAAAGGGTATCTAAATCTCCATATTGATTTGTTGTTTCGAACCTGTACCTGCAAGAAAAAGAGGGTTCTTTTTTTGGGGAGGGGTTTGCCTTGGTAAAACCCCAGTTTTGGAAGTAACCTTAAATATATAATTGAAATTGCATAAATAAACAAAGTAAATGAAACAATTCACCTTGCTCATGTAAAAGTCCTTGTCGAGGATTCGAATCCTTGAATCCACAAGTATGAATGTGCCAAATGAATGTAGAATGTAGAATTTTGGATTTCTTCAATTAATTTATTTGTATATATTCAACACCAATCTTTAATGGGTTCTTTAATTGGAAGAGCCTAGGAGGAATGTAGATGGAGAAATCAACAAACGGCTCCATGGAGCTTGAATCCTTCAATAGCCACCAATGGATATCCTTGATGAAGATGGATGCTTAAGAAGTGGTTAAGAATGGATAAATGCTTCAATGGCTACTTGGCTTGCTTCAAATCTTTCTTCTTTTCCTTTGGAATTCACTCTTCAATTCTTTGAAAGTTCTTGCAATTGTGCTTGATGATGGTTATTGCTTAGTCTTAGAGAAAATGAGAGGAGAAGGCTTCCTTTTAAATTAAATTAGGGCACAATCTTCTAGAGAGGCCTACATAGGAGAATTAAACCCTAATTGGACCCATGCACCTAGAAGAGGACCTATGTTAAATATAATTTAGGATTTTTTTGTCCTGAAGTCCGAAATAGCCAACCCAAAAGCGGGAATTAAGTTTTTCCAAAGACCGACATCGAAAAACCCTGAGATTCTATAATTTGGGCCTTGGACCTGAAAAAGGTTGATTGTGACCTAGGTCAAGGTCAAGGTCAACCTTGACCCAAAAAGGTTGACCTAGACCCCAACACCAAAGTCCCAGTTTCTCATTCTGGGTTGCCAGAAAAAGGTTAGAAAGAGTAGAAATGGGGCAGAACATGGGGATAAAGCCAGATCAAATTTAGGAACCCATTCAAGGCACTTGACATGACCCCAAACCACTTACCGGAAAGGCTAAACTAGTCTACCATAAAAGTGCTTCCATTTTCTGACTATACATTTAGCCCCCACTTTAGCAAGAGTATGGACTCAATACAAACTCTTTGTAAAGGAGATCATAAAGAATAGATAATCTTATCAGAACCATAAGGGACAAAGAAATATCCAAGCCCCCAAGAGACTTAAGTCCTTATAAACCCTAAGATCACAATAAGAGAGACATCACCAATTAAGGAGAAGGAGAGAGAGGGTATGGTCACCTCGCCCAATGAGAACTTATGTCATATTGTGAACCATACAAGAAAACAGTGTAACTAGAAAGATGGAGTTGAACCACCTAGTGAATGTGGCTACTCACTAGTCAACCCATCAGGGAGATCCATTCTTAAGGACAGCTTCTGACCTTAAGGGATCAAAAAATTTTATATTTAAACTGGGGAGATCAAGATATCTGTGTAAATTTAAATTGGAGGGATCAAGAGATCCTAAAAAGTAAAATGTCTATGCTTTAAGGATTAACCTTTAATCCATAAAGGGAAAATTTTTTAAGTATTTGAAAATATTTTGAGTGTGTGTGTGTAAAAAAGTGAGTAGAGTGTATGCCCCCACGTTGAAGGCATTGTTAACACTTTAATAGGAGCAATGTCTTGAATGGAAACATAAAAAATCTACTGATTACATTTCCACTACGAGATGCCCCCAAACGAAGACAACTTATGGGAAATATCACATGAACATACAAAAGGACAAAGAAGGGATCTATGTACTGTGGGGTCAGTATGATCATAAGATAACATGTACATATAGATATGATGTTATTGCAAGTGAATTAACATTGTTACCCAAAGAAATTAGAACCATGAAGGATAAGCCAATCAAGCGCATCACCTACTCTCCCCATCTTGGTTTATATCATGTAGGGAAGGTGGGAAACTTGGAAGAGTGACTATATCCAATACAGTAGGAATAATAGCCAGTTCCAAACAAGGATCCTCTTGAGAATCACGTTGCTCGATACTAGGTGTGATTGTCAATTGAGTTGAAAGCATATGAGTTAAGTTAGTGTCAAGGTCCATGGTTTCATATTCATCACTAAGATCAATAGGATCATCTAAAGTATCCTCCTCATCAAGATTAATTCAAATTGTATCTAAGATGTGAATAGGATCATGACATTCATTCATCTTAACATCATTTTGAATATTAACTTCTTTCAACACATCAGGCATAGGTTGGTCAAAAGAAGGTAAATTATTTTGAAGAATAGAAGCATGATCCCTAGCATTAGCTTTACGCTTCTTACGAAGTTCATTAGAAGATTTATTATGTTTTGTTGTGTTTGACGCATGTGGAGAACTAGGAGGAATAACCATTGATTCTTTCTCAGGTTCTATAGGAGGATTAATAGGATTTATAGTAGGATGAGTAGCAATACTGGGAGGTTGAATAATAGAGTTAGTAGTAATGGATAAAGAAGGTATAGGAGGAGTTGGCAAAATACCATGTTTGAGATCTATTCGAGGCATGCTTAACTCAACAATCTTGCGATGTTTTTGGGCTTGATATGAATGAAAAAGGTTTTTAGGGAAAGGACATGAATTAGGTAATGAGGGCCAAAAGAAATCAAGAGTAGCACAATCTCTAGGCCTCGAAGGTTGATATAAACTATGATTAATAGTTTTTACTTCTCCATTATGAATGAACTTAAGACATTTGTGAATAGGAGAAGCGATAGCATGCATAGCAGTTATCCAAGGCAAACCAAATTTGACTTGAAATTGATCAGATGTAGGAATAATAATTAAGGTAGTATCTAAAACCTTGCCACAAAGTTCAATAGGAAAGTTAATGGAACCAAGTGCAGGATAAAGAAAACCATTACAAGTTTGGATCCATGCATTTGATAGATCATAAAAATCACGTTGTAGGAATTTCATAAAAACATTTTCCTCAATAATAATATTGATTAAATATGTAGGATCAACTAGACAACCACGTGTAGGTATCTTAGCAATCCTAGTATAAATATAAAGGGGACCATCAAGAGCCTTAATAGTCTAAAAATCATCAAAAGTAATTAAAAGTTCCCGAGTTCATTTATCCTTAGTTTGTTTCTAAAGTTTAGGTAGAATTGGAAGTTGAGGTGGAAGCAAAGGATCTTGAACAATAGGTGGAGATACAACAATGCTTTCCACATGATTAATTATGTGATTAAGATCATCCATCTTTGAATCATAAACAATATCCATAGAAGATAGTTGAGAAAAAGTATTAGTATCATGTGTAGGTAGAGGATTCGTGTAGATTTGAAGGTTTTGATTAGGAGGAGAGACATATTTGTTCCCATTGCCATCAAGATTATCAAGAGATAAATAATTGGAATCGATTAAGTCTTGAAATTTATGTTTTAGGGAATAACATAGTATCATGACCATTCTGGCGATGATATTGGCAAAAAGCCTTAGAATCAAAGGATTTTGAAGCTATTGTAGTAGGAAGGAGAGGTCGAATAGGAGGTAAAGTAATCATATTAGCACATAACAACCTACTCATAATGGAACATAAAGATTGAGAGAGGAGTAAATGTATGATTCATACGGAAAGTAGTGGATGTAGAAGTGGCATTGTGAGATGCAACAACAACTTGATCAGAAATTGCATTCGTTCATTTATTAATCTTGATGTAGTTGTTAGGTTTCTAAAATTTATTAGGATTAGGAGCATTGTCACTCTTATCAACTAGAACATGAGCCATCAGAGTGTTGCTCTCAAATTGTCTCACTTGTAATTGATAATGATGAAGTGTTGCACAAATTTGTTGAAAAGAGGTAAATTAAGTAAACAAAATCTTATCTCAAATATCATTTTGTAAATTTGAAATAAACATGTGTTGAATATCAATATCAGGAACATGATAAGAAATCTGAGCATACAAATGCTTAAATCTACTAATGAAATCAGTCAAATTTTCCTTAATGTTTTGTTTACAATGCATTAAATCAGTTAAGGAAACTTGTGGACCAATATTATTTTGAAATTGTTGAATGAAGGTACTAACCAATTTAGGAAAATAATCAATGGAGTAAGGAGGTAAAGAATAATACCATTGCAAATTCTTATCATGAAAGGTTCTAGCAAATAGTTTAGCCAAAATCCTATGGTCATGAGCATAATCACTACAAAGGATTGGAAATGTTTTAACATGAGTAACAAGATCACCTTTACCATTGTAATTCTCTAGACAAGGCATATCGGCTTGTTGAGGAACAAGAGAATGAATAATGTCTAAAGATAAAGGACTACCCATGTCACATGTAGGAATGCTAAACTTGGATTGAGTTAAAGATGCAAGTTGTTGTAAAGATGACATGGCCTGAGCTAAACTAGTAACTGTGGAATCATTAGAAGACACAGGTGGCATAGGAACATTAGGAACACTAGGAAATGTGTAGGAAGCAGTAGGAATAGAAGATACAACTGGTGGAACATTTGGAACCATAGCTGGAAGGGGATTAGTATAAGTAAAAGGTACACTATGGTATGAAGGTTGTGAGGTAGGTAAATATACCAGTGGAGCACTCACAGGAATAGATTAAATTGGAAGAGATGTAGTCATTAAAGGAGGAGTATAAGTAGGAATGCTAGGTAAAGGAATAGAAGAAGGTCCTTGACTAGTGATAGGAGGAGTATATCCTAGATCTTGAGCCTCTTGAGCTAAAGGTTTAACATTCGAATACACAATATGAGTGATACCACACAAGAAATTAACACCTTGATCACTATCACAAAGGAATTTCTTAAGAGCCTCTATAGCTTGAATAGAGTCTTGATTATGGTTTTCTTGAATTAGCCAATTTCCCATTTTTTCAAGTTTAGTTGAAAGTTTTTGTACTTGTTCAGGAGGAACTCTTAAAGCATCCTCCTCATCATGAGATGAGTGAGAAGAGTTATGCTCCATAGAAGGATTGTAATCATGAGTATTCAAGTTGTCATCTAGGATCCTACGGAAAGAAGAGGAATATTTAGGATCAAAGGAACCCATGAGTCTACGGCTTCTTCTAACCGGGATGCTATAAGTAGGACTAGAAGTGGTAAAGCTCATACACCAATGCAATGCAAATGAACTAATTTAGAAAGCAATGAGTTTGATTTTAATTTTTTGAAAGGGAAATGCAAGAACATAAAAGAAAGCTAATCTAATATGCATGCAAAATCTAACATAAAAGATGTAAATCTAACACCAAAAAGAAAGAGTTGCCTATCGCGGGCTCACCAAAGTGTAACATAAGAAATGGTAGGCATATAGATATGTTACATTTTAATATTGTTATATTGTGTTATGGGGGTAAATGAGATGCTCTCCTTCTATCCTTAGATGTGCAAATGAAAGATCCAACTTGATTAACCCAAAAGGAAGGATCAATGCATAAATGAATCAATCATTTGGAAACAAGAATAAGGAAGGAAGATCTCAGTACCTGGTTTGTTGATTTGATTAATTTGAATGTGTTTTATATTTAGATGAATTGAAAACCTTAATTGAATAAAATAGGAGAAATGCACTAACCTTGAAATATTGCAGATCCAAAGAATGTTGTTTTCTAAAGCCTGTGTTGAGTTTCTGGAAAATCTGAGACCAGATCTAGAATAGAAACACAGAGACGGACAAAACCCAAAAATATTTTTCTATTCTGAGATAGTTCCAATTTGTACCCTCAAGTTAATGTCACCATTTGCTAGAATTTCTGATTTTTCCCTAGGTCACAATTGACCTCAAAAGTCTCAGACTAAAATTCTTCTTTCCGATCCCAGAAATTTGCAGAAAAGGGTATCCAAATCTCCATCCCAATATCCTATTTTGAACCTATACCTGTAAGAAAAAGAGGGTTGTTTTTTGGGGGAGGGGTTTGCCTTGGTCAAACCCTAGTTTTGGAATTAACCTTAAATATATAATTGAAATTTTAGAAATAAACCAAAATAAATGAAACAATTCACCTTTCTCATGTAAAAGTCCTTGTGGAGGATTTGAATCCTTGAATCCATAAGTATGGATGTGCCAAATGAATGTAGAATGTAGAATGTTGGGTGTCTTGAATCAATTTCTTTGTAGATCTTCAACACCAATCTTGAATGGGTTCTTGAATTGGAAGAGGCTAGGAGGAATGTAGATTGAGAATCAACAAGAGGGCTCCATGGAGCTTGAATCTTTCAATAGCCACCAATGGATCTCCTTGATAAATATGGATGCTTGAGAAGTTCTAGAGAATGAATGAATGCTTCAATGGCTACTTGGCTTGTTTCAAATAATTCTTCTTCACTTTTGGAATCCATTCTTCAAGTCTTTGAAAGTGTTGGTTGTATTTCCTATTTTGCTAATTTTCCTGGCTCCTTTTCCTGTTCTCTGTGCTATGGTGTATCCATTTTAGTTTTCTCTTGCTCAGTTCATCCTTCCCAATGTCATGTTTTCAGGTTTTCAAGTCTACACTTAACCAAATTTATAAAACACTGAAAACCCTAGGTTAATCCAAATGATAAGCGTTGTATTTGAACCCTAGGTCTTGGCACATTCTTTTTCAAAGTTACTCTTTATATCCGCTTAAGCCATGTGCTTTATATTTGAATCACGCAGTCGCGATGAGTTTTGTCAAGTGTCTTTAGGTTGCACGAGTTTGCGATGAGTTGTTTTCAGAGGTCATTGCGCAGTCGCGATTTGCCCATGTCTAGTTATGATTTGTGCACGAGTGTGCGATGAGATGTTTTAATGGTATATCACACAGTCGCGATATCTTTTGGAGGTTGAGTTATGGGTTTGCGAGTCAGCGACGGGTTAGAATTTTGCATGTCGCGCACCCGCGACAGGTTTTTATGCCAATGTTTTAGGTCCGCGATTGCGCGATGAGGTCATATTTTAGCGGTCGCCCACTCATGTAGGTTCTAACTCATGCTGTATTGTGCAGTGCAAGTGCGCGACGAAGACGTAAAATGCTAATGTGAAATTGCATCGCTCAGTCACACATGTAGTTTTCAAGGTTCTTAAAGGTCCGCGACCGAGCGACCAAGGCGATTATTTAACTCATCGCGCACTCACCGATGTTTTGAGGTGGTCAAATGTTAGCTCGCGACTATGCGATGAGTTAAAAAGGGAAGGTCGTCGCTCAGTCACCATTCCATAAAAGTGAAAGAATGTCAGCTCGCGACTATGCAACGAGGAAAAAGGAAGGATGTCGCACACTCACCGGGCAATTCAGATGAAAATAAAATAGCTCGCAAGTTGGCTACTAAGTAGAAAATAGATGTCATCGCCTACCCGCGCATAAGATGAAAGAAGGAATATTAAGTTGGCGAGTATGCAACCAGATAGAGTATGCAGTGAAAATTGAATGTCCCTCAGTCGCCAAGATTCAGGTGATATGAAATATTAACTCGCGGGGGTGCGACGAGCTGCCAGTGAAGAAAGAACCGCTCACTCGCATGCATCAAAAAGAAAAGTATAAAAGTGGCATGAGTATGTGATAGACACAAAATGAAGTTTGAAGTTAATGCATCGCTCACTCACAGAAGGTAAAAAGTGCAGTGAAAATGGATGGCAAGTTTGCGATGAGAAATAAAAGGATGTGCCGCTCACTCGCAAGGATCTTCCCAGAGGTGAAAACGTAGCAGCAATGCAGGAAGAACTCATGAAATGTTAGAGAAGATTTTATTAAAGGAGTTGATGGTGAATTCATTTGCATTCATCGTATGTTCAGAGCCCAGGTTGTTCAGTTTGCAGAGGTGATAATTTTCTCATCTTGCCGTGTTTTCTGTGTTGATCAGAGAATTCTAAATTGCAAGATTATGCACAGAACAGTTAGCTGATAGCTAAGATAGATTTGTTTCAATATCGGTAAAGAAAAAGAGGTTCAAGGTGCTGTAAATGAGCAGAGTTATGGCTGAGATTTCACAAGTGCAACGAGCAGATTTTGATATACACGGATTCAAAAAAAAATTGTATGAAGTCTTTACAGCAGAGACTAACATCAATAGGTTCCCACTTGTTGTACATCACCAATGCTAGATGGGACAGGCACAAGGGTGCAGGTACTGAGTTTTCAGGACTTCAGGTAGCTATCAGACGATGAAGTGAAAGCTTGGGAAGTTATGATTACACTCATGAAAGGAGGTATGTGGTAGATGAAGAAATCCTAGACGATGAGTGAAGTGAAAGTTTGGCATTGCACTGTTTGAGACATGAGAGATAGTTATTGTAAATGGAGAATGTAGGTGAGTAGGCAAGCTCAGCTTTGAATTCAACATAAATACTATCAGGGCTTGGTCCTTTCACCATTTTTTCTCTCTCTTTTGTCTCTCTGTACTTTGGGGTTAGGTTTTTTGTGATCATCTGAAGCTTGTTGCATCCTTAAGGGATTCCAACATGGTCATTAACCCTATATATAGCATAAGAGTTGTAATTAGCAGGCTCTTTGATGTTGAAATTTTTTTGGAAAAGAGATAATATACTACAGAATTCAGATATTCTGGTTTATGTCTATCTTTTGAAGCTGTGTAATCTCTCATTGTATAAGAAGCTGGATCATATAAATAATATACGGTGCAATTTTACTCTCCTCTATTTCTATCTTTTTACTCTTTGTGTATGCTTTTCTATGCTAAGTTTACAAGGTATTCTGTAGCATTCTGGTTATAAGGTAACCATTTGATTACTTGCAAGTTTCTTTCAAGGAAAGAATTAAGTTTTGTAAGTAATTTTAAGGAGCATACTGCTTTGATTAAGGATTTGATACAATAGATTTGAGGTGACAGGGTCCCTTGTAAGGCAATTTACCTGAATTATATGTGGGTTGTAAGGCAATCCGCTGTATTTTGTTTCTATGATGTCTTTGCTTATTTGACTCTATAGCCCAAAGGATAGGCACTGGTCCAGAAACAGTCTGATAATCCATCTTTGTCTAAGATATTCCAAGTTATCAAAACCATTTCAATCAAAATACCTTGTTACTAAGAACAGATAAACTAAATTTGTTGAGGACCTATGTCAGCAGGACTGTGTCCATATTATTGATTCCTTGGAGAGTGAATCAATCAGGTTATCCCGCCTATATCAAAAGGAAGAAGGATGAAAATCCTTGCATCACTGATTTTTTCTATATTTACAACCATGGTTTGTATGGTTAAATCTTGTATCTGATTATGCTTGGTCATTTGCAAGGTGATTTATCAGTTGGTTTAACAAAGATACATAGCAAATCAGTTTTCACATTAATAAATACTGTGTAAACAACAATCATAAAAGGTAAAACCTACCTGAGTATATGTGGAGCTCAAAAATGAAGAAGGACCTTATCGAGTCCTTAGCAATTAGGCTTTTCTTGTCCTTGAATCAGTATTAGAAGGCATGGTGTTCAAGTAGTTATTTCAAGCACTGTGATTCATACAAGAAAAATCCCTAACAAATTGGCGACTCCGCTGGGGAGAAAGAGGTTGTAAAGTTTTGAAGAAGTATTCAGGAATCTCTGGTGTGTTAAGATAAAAAGTTTATAAGATCCCGATTTTTGTCATTTTAACCCTTGATAGTTATTCATTCATCCCAATTTATTGGGTGGCGACTCTAAAAGGAAAATCTCTGAGATTAGTGCAAAGTTGATAAATGTCTTACAGAATGAATACTAGGTCAAAAGTGAGAACTGACCCAGAAAGGATATTGAATGAGGGAATCCCATCATCTTCAAGAGTTGGGGCCTCTTGGAGGAAAAAGAGAAATCAGGTTGATATGGATGAAACTCCTATAAAAGTTCAAGAAACAAATACTAGGACTGATAAGAATACTACTCAGCACTCTCATGATGGAAACACTTTAGACTATGAGGAGGCTATTGAGAAGGTATTAGATACACCCACACTCACTTCTACTTCAAATGAGAGAGAAGAGATTACTACACCTAGTTCAGATTCAGAAGATAATCCTTCTGATATGCTGGACAATGAAGAAAAGTTTATTTTGAAGCAGCTTGCCCTAGTTCAACAAATGAAAAAGGAAAGAGAAATAAGAAAGAACAAGAATGATCATAAGGCTCTTGATAAAAATAGAAAAATAAATCCTAAACACCAAACTACAAAAGAAATAGAGAAGTCTCAGAAAAACAAAGAAATACCAGTCACTCAAAAGGCTTCTGTTTTACAAATAAATAAGGGTAAACAGAAGATGGATGAATAGAAAGATCAAGAACTTAAATTTCAGAAGCCTATAGTAGAACAAATGTCCAAATTAGATTTTGATTTGGAGAGACTGAGAATTGAAAAGGAAACTGTGGAAAAAATGTTAGAAAAGGCCCAAATGGAAGCTGCTACGATTGAAATGAAGAAAAAGACTGATTTTTTACAGTCTTCAAAGTATTCTTTTTCAGGGCCAGAGAATAATACATCTTTTAGAGGAAAAGCTAATACGGCTAAAGAAGATGATAGTTTTCAAAGGAATCCACTGCATAATGAGAGGTACAAACAGTTTGATTTTGTTGGTATCCCTGGATATCCTAATGGCTTTCCTAAAGATGTGGGTGACATAGGAGAAAAGCTCCCAAAGTTTGCTGGTAATAATGTGATTTCTTGTGAGGCACACTTAAGAAAATTCATTGACTTTTTTGATGACCTGAATATCACCCATGAAGATGTACTAATGAAGCTATTTTTTCAGTCCCTTGTTGAAGATGCGAGAGAATGGTTTAGAAGCCTTGCTCATGGCTTTGTTGTTTCTATGGATGAGTTGATTGAGTTGTTTAAAGATCAATATGGTGATAAAAAAAACAAAGGTTTTTTATTGAATGAGTTCAATAACATTAAGAAAAATTACAATGAAGAGGTTACATAATTAACACGAGATTCCAAAGAGCTATGCATAAACTCTTTCAGAAGATAAAGCTAGATGAAGAAGTCTGTCTAGAAACTTATTTAAATGCTTATGATTCTAAAATGGGATATGCTCTGAGATATAAAAGCCCTAGAATGCTTACTGATGCTTATAAGATAGTAGTAAATATTGAAATGAACAGAAGAGTGTCGGGTAAGTTGAATAGGAGAGATGATCCTAGGTTTAGTAAGAGCAATCTGAAAGAACCAGAGTACCAGGAATATAGAGCTCCTCAAAGCAATAAACCTCTTTACAATAATAATTACAATCCTCAGAATAGAATGCAAAATCACCCATATGGAACTC
>MU223324.1:963267-990945 GCA_018584345.1 Thuja plicata
CCCCCTTCATAGAAATTCAGTCCATTTTTGCAATGGGGAGACTTGGTGTGAAGCTTGTAATGCCCCTCATAATCCTGATTTTTGTGTAATTTCCTTGGATCTAAATGCGAATGAGGAACAAGAAAATAATGAAGGGGAATAGTATGATCATAGTATGACTAACACTTATTCATGCCATGATACAGATTCAAACAGTGAAGGGGAAAATTATGATTCCTATGTTTCACAAAGAAGGGTGGATGTTTACCATCAACAGATCTTATCTGACAGTGAGGTTGATGAGGTTGATGATGATATTAGATGCTATGCTCAAAATGATTAGGATGTTCCATTCATAAGAAAAGCTTCAGATGAAGAGAAGGCTAGAATTACTGCTGAGTTAGTAAATAAAGCTAGAAGCAATTACTACTTAAGAAACAGGGTGGTAGGTGGAACTAGTGGCCATCCCTCAGGTGTTTTCATAAAGGACAATAAACCAGGCCCTCAGTACATTCAGAAAAAAGAAGAACCTAGAGAAAATATAAATAAGCACAAGGTCAAGGTCATCACAAAAATTGTGCAGTCAGATGTTGCACAAGATGAAAATGATAAGGGCCAAGAAAAGATTGTTCCTGTTCAAAAGACATAAAATAAAAGTTTGAAAGAACAAAAGAAACATAGTGAGGATACTGAATTTGCTATTGATAAGTCAAAACATGCAGATATTTGTTATACTCCAGTTGACATGGGTCAATGTTTGTCTTAGATGACAGTTAAGGTACCATTTTTGGAAATGATGAGGATCAAGGAACATAAGGAAAAGGTGATGGCCTTGTTAGACAGTGTACCTACAATTAAGATCCAAGATCCAAGATTCAGTATATGTATCTGAGAGACCACCTGTTAAGGGAAGTGAGGATGAGATGTTGACATCTAAGATCCCTCAAATATTCTTGAATGCTAATTCTTCTCCAAAGGTGGTGGACCCATTTTTTCTGTCATTAATAATCAATGATAAAATGCTCAAGAATTGTATGATTGATTCAGGAGCTTCTAATATAGTTATGCCAGTTGAGATCATGAAGGCAATGGGGCTACAAGTTGATACACCTCATGGTAGGTGTAGAGCTATGGATTCCAGGGAAGTCCCTATAATTGGTACTATTGAGGCCATGCCTTATAGACTGGCACTTTGCCTTGATGTTGTGATGACAATGAGTGTTCTTGTGGTTGATATACCACCTCATTATGGCATGTTATTATCAAGGAAATGGAGTGCCTCAATGGGAGGAAGTATACAAAATGATTTGTCATATGCTACTTTCAATATTGCTGGAGAGAATGTCAATGTTATAAGAGAGAGCCAAACTCCCCACATGATAGAAAAATATGAGGATACTCATATTAATTGTTGCATTGACATAGATATGGAAAATTTCAGAATGCAACAAGATGAGCATAAAGATCAAGGAGTTGATTTTTTAAGTAAGGAATTAATCTCACAAGAGGATGGGATATGGAAAATGTATTTTGATGGTGATTTCTCTAAAGAAGGATCAGGGGTAGGAGTATTATTGATATCCCCATCATGTACAACTTTTAAATACTCATTTCTGTTGGCTTTTCAGTGTACTAATAACACTACAGAATATGAGGCTTTATTTTTAGGACTTGAAATTGCTATCAAACATGGTATAAAGTGTTTAAAGGTTTATGGTGACTCTAAGTTAGTGGTAGCACAAGTCAGATCCAAATATGCTATAAAAAATGATAGATTGAAAATGTACAAACATGCTATTTGGGATCAACTAGAGATGTTTGATGCTTTTAATATAACTTGGTTGGAAAGGTCAAAAAATATTATGGCTGATTTTCTAGCAAATGTTGCTTTGAAAAATGATGATTTGACCTTGCATGGAGTATCAATACTCGAAGTTAAAACAAGACCAGTTGTCCCAGATAACATATATAACTGGTAGGTGTTCCAAGATGATCAAGATATTCTAAGGTTCTTGCAATGTTTATCTTTCAGTATGAAAACCAGAGCATAGACTACAGTTCCTTATTAGAATTAGATGATGGAAAGGAATACATCTTTGGAAATGAATTTTTTCTATTAAGTTCAAATCAGATTCCTAGGGGTTTGGTTGAACTTGAGGCATTGTTTGTTAGTCAAAAAAATGATTCAACAAAGATAAGCAATGCCAATATTGAGGATTTGGAAGAAGTGAATTTAGGATCAGAAAACAGTCTTTAGATAGTATATATTGGAAAAGGTCTGGACTCTCATGTAAGGATAAACCTGATCAAGTTGCTAAGGAAATACAAGCATGTTTTTGCCTGGTCGTATGAGGACTTGAAGGCATACAAAGAGGACCTGTTCCAACATGAGATTCCTTTGAAATTAGATGTCAAACCATTCAGATAGAAACAAAGGCCCATTAACCCCTTGTTGGCTCCTAAAATGCAACAGGAATTGATGAAGCTCAAGGATACTGGCATAATCCAACCTATTAGGCATTCAACATGGGTGTCCAATATAGTTCCAGTTAGAAAGAAGAATGGTGACATCAGGTTATGTGTTGATTTCAGAAATCTCAATATTGCTTCTTTAAAGGATAATTATTCACTGCCCAACATGGAAGCAATGCTGAATAAGGTGACTAGTTGTGAATTGTTATCAATGATGGATGGTTTTTCAGGTTACAACCAAGTTTTGGTCAAAGAGTTAGAGCAATATAAGACTGCATTTGCTACTCCTTGGGGAACATATGTTTATATCCAAATGCCTTTTGGTTTGATAAATGCAGGTGCAACTTTTCAGAGGGCCATGGATGTTGCTTTTAAAGAGTTTATTGATTTGTTCATGGTTGTTTACCAAGATGACTTAACTGCATATTCTAAGAAGGATAATGATCATTGTGATCATTTGGGTAAGATTTTTAATAAAGCATTAGAATATGGTGTTTCATTAAACCCTAAGAAATGTCACTTTGCAGTTAAGGAGGGAAAGTTTCTTGGACATATTGTGTCCAGAGAAGGGGTAAGAATAGACCCTGAAAGAGTAGAGGCAATTCAGAAAGTTGTTTCTCCAAAAAATTTAAAAGGTGTACAATCTTTCTTAGGAAAGATTAATTTTGTCAGGAGATTTGTTTCTAATTTTGCTGAAATTGTCAAGCCCATTGTGAAGTTGTTGAAAAAGGATACTAAGTTTGTTTGGAATGATGAGGCTCAACAGGCTTTTGAAAGAATAAAGAAGGCAGTGCAGGAAACTCCAGTGTTGAAATCTCCAAATTGCACTAAGCCTTTCTCCCTGTTTTCATTTGCTTCATTTCATACTATTGCTGCAATTTTGCTTCAGAAAGATGAGAAGGGATTTGAACATCCCATAGCTTTTTATAGTAAATCCTTGCAGGTTGCAGAACTTAACTATGAAATAATGGAAAAGCAAGCCTATGCATTGGTAAAGGCTGTGAAGTCTTTTAGGCCCTACTTGGTGTGTGCCAAGGTGCAGGCCTATGTTCCACATTCAGCAGTGAAAGATATCCTTACATAGTCAGAGGTTGCTGGTAAGAGATGCAAATGGATTACAAGGATCCAAGAATTCAATCTAGAAATCAATATCACCAAGTTGGTAAGAGGTCAGGGCTTGGCCAAACTTATGACAGAGGAGAACCCGGATTTAGTACAATTAAATCAAACAGAGACACAGGATCAAGCCATTACCAGTATAGAGAGGCAACCATATTACACTGACATTGTTTTCTTCCTCAAAAATGCTAAGTGTCTTGATCATTTGTCTGATAATCAGAAGGGAAGTTTGAAACTACAAGCTCAAAGATATGTTTTGATTCAAGGTGATTTGTTCTGAAAAGATAAGAATGGTGTTCTATTACTATGCCTTGACAAACATCAAGCTGAGAGAGTCCTAATTGAGATGCATGAAGGACAATGTGGAGGTCACTTTTCTGCTAAGACCACTGCCCATAAGATTTTAAGGGAAAGATATTATTGGCCTACTCTTTTCAAAGATACTTATATACATGTTAGGAAATGTGAGCCATGTTAGAGGTTCTCAAATAAATTAAAATTTGCAGGTGCTCTGTTTCTTAAATCAGTAAGTACTGAGACTCCTTTTGCTGTATGGGGCATTGATTTTATTGGTGAATTTCAAGAAAAGTCTAGTGCAGGACACAGTTGGATTTTAGTTGCCATAGATTATTTTACTAAATGGATTGAGGCTATCCCCACAAGGAAAGCAACTAGTAAGGTGGTTACTGAATTTTTGCTAGAAAACATTTTGACCAGATTTGGTGTGCCTAATAAATTAATAATGGACAATGTTATGAGTTTCAGATCAGAAGAAATGACAAGTTTCTGTGAGCAGTATGGGATTAAAATATCATATTCATCCCCATATCATCCACAAGCTAATGAACAAGCTGAGTCTAGAAATAAAAGTATATTGAAAATATTGAAGAGAACTTTGGAACAAAATAAAATGACTTGGCATACCAAATTGAGATTAGCCCTTTGGGCTGATAGAATAACACTTAAGAAGGCCATTGGTCAATCTCATTTTGAATTAGTGTATGGTTTACAAGTGAGATTTCCTATTAACAATTTGTTGCCCATTTGCCAATTTATACAAGAAGAACATCTGGATGTCTCTGAAAATATGCAAAACAAAATGATGCAGTTAATGGAATTAGATGAAATGAGAAGAAATAGTCAAAGAGAAAATATGAAGCTACAGCAAAAGATGAAATATCTTTTTGACAGAAGAGCTACTAAGAGAAAGTTCCAAATTGATGATTTAGTTCTCCAATGGAATGCAAGGGTAGAGGACAAAGGAAAGCATAAGAATTTTGAGTCTTTATGGCTGGGACCGTTCATCATTGCAGAAAAATTTGGCAAAGACTCATATTTGCTGAAGACTATGGAAGGAAATCTCTTTGAATTGCCTGTGCATGGGCAATTTTTGAAGCCTTTCTTTGAATGAAGTTCAAAGCATGTAGATACGTATGTATAATAGGCTCCTTTCCTTGTCCCTTGCTTGTAAATTATGTACATATTTCCCTTTCTGTTGTAGGGTTTTGCTCCGTTGTGGAGGTGGTCTACAACCAGAGATTCTATGGTTCTCGGTATAAACTTGCATTTAACCGTCCTCAATTAGAGCCACTGTTGGTTGTATTTCCTATTTTGCTCATTTTCCTGGCTCCTTGTCTTGTTCTTTGTGCTATGGTGTATCCATTTCTATTTTCTCTTGCTCAGTTCAGCCTTCCCAATGTCATGTTTTCAGGTTTTCAAGTCTACACTTAACCAAATTTATAAAACACTGAAAACCCTAGGCTAATCCAAATGATAAGTGTTATATTTGAACCCTAGGTCTTGGAACATTATTTTTCAAAGTTACTTTTTATATCCACTTAAGGCATCTACTCTATATTTGAATTGCGCAGTCGCGATGAGTTTTGTCAAGTGTCTTTAGGTTGCGCAAGTTGGCGATGAGTTGTTTTGAGAGGTCATCGCGCAGTCGCGATTTGCCCATGTCTAGTTATGATTTGTGCGCAAGTGCGCGATGAGATGTTTTAATGGTATATCGCGCAGTCGCGATGTCTTTTGGAGGTCGAGCTGTGGGTTCGCGAGTCAGCGACGGGTTAGAATTTTGCATGTCGCGCACCCGCGACAGGTTTTTATGCCAATGTTTTAGGTTCGTGATTGCTTGATGAGGTCATATTTTAGCGGTCCCCCACTCGCGTAGGTTCTAACTCATGTTGTATTGTGCAGTGCGAGTGCACGATGAAGATGTAAAATGCTAATGTGAAATTGCATCACTCAGTCACACATGTAGTTTCCAAGGTTCTTAAAGGTCCGCAATCGAGCGACCAAGGTGATTGTTTAACTCATTGCGCACTCGCCGATGTTTTGAGGTGGTCAACTGTTAGCTCGTGACTATGTGATGAGTTAAAAAGGGAAGGTCATCACTCAGTCACCATTCCATAAAAGTGAAAGAATGTCAGCTCACGACTATGCGACGAGGAAAAAGGAAGGATGTCGTGCACTCGCCGGGCAATTCAGATGAAAAGAAAATAGCTCATGAGTTGGCTACTAAGCAGAAAATAGATGTCATCGCCTACCCGCACATAAGATGAAAGAAGGAATATTAAGTTGGCGTGTATGTGACCAGACAGAGTATGCAGTGAAAAGTGAATGTCACTCAGTCGCCGAGATTCAGGTGATATGAAATATTAACTTGTGGGGGTGCGACGAGCTGCCAGTGAAGAAAGCACCACTCACTTGCATGCATCAAAAAGAAAAGTATAAAAGTGGCACGAGTATGCGATAGACACAAAATTAAGTTCAAAGTTAAGGCATTGCTCACTCGTAGAAGGTAAAAAGTGCAGTGAAAATGGATGGCAAGTTTGCGATGAGAAATAAAAGGATGTGCCACTCACTCGCAAGGATCTTCCCAGAGGTGAAAACGTAGAAGCAATGCAGGCAGAACTCATGAACTGTTAGAGAAGATTTTATTAAAGGAGTTGATGGTGAATTCATTTGCATTCATCGTATGTTCAGAGCCCAGGTTGTTCAGTTTGCAGAGGTGATAATTTTCTCAGCTTGCCATGTTTTCCGTGTTGATCAGAGAATTCTAAATTGCAGGATTATGCACAGAACAGTCAGCTGATATCTGAGATATATTTGTTTCAATATCAGTAAAGAAAAAGAGGTTCAAGGTGCTGTAAATGAGTAGAGTTATGGCTGAGATTTCACAAGTGCAGCGAGCAGATTTTGATATACACGGATTCAATAAAATATTGTATGAAGTCTTTATAGCAGAGACTAACATCAACAGGTTCCCACTTGTTGTACATCACCGATGCTAGATGGGACAGGCACAAGGGTGCAGATACTGAGTATTCAGGACTTTAGGTAGCTATCAGATGATGAAGTGAAAGCTTGGGAAGTTATGATTACACTCATGAAAGGAGGTATGTGGTAGATGAAGAAATCCTGGACGATGAGTGAAGTGAAAGTTTAGCATTGCACTGTTCGAGACATGAGAGATAGTTATTGTAAATTGAGAATGTAGGTGAGTAGGCAAGCTCAGCTCTAAATTCAACATAAATACTATCAGGCCTTGGTCCTTTCGCCATTTTTTCTCTCTCTTTTGTCTCTCTGTACTTTGGGGTTAGGTTTTTTGTGATCATCCGAAGCTTGCTGCATCCTTAAGGGATTCCAAGATGGTCATTAAACCTATATATAGCATAAGAGTTGTAATTAGAAGGGTCTTTGATGTTGGAATATTTTTGGAAAAGAGATAATATACTATAGAATTCAGATATTCTGGTTTATGTCTATCTTTTGAAGCTGTGTAATCTCTCATTGTATAAGAAGCCGGATCATATAAATAATATACAGTGCAATTTTACTCTCCTATATTGCTGTCTTTTTACTCTTTGTGTATTCTTTTCTATGCTAAGTTTACAAGGTATTCTGTAGCATTCTGGTTATAAGGTAACCATTTGATTACTTGCAAGTTTCTTTCAAGGAAAGAATTAAGTTTTGTAAGTAATTTTAAGGAGCATACTACTTTGATTAAGGATTTGATACAATAGATTTGAGGTGACAGGGTAACTTGTAAGGCAATTTACCTGAATTGTATGTGGGTTGTAAGGCAATCCGCTGTATTTTGTTTCTATGATGTCTTTGCTTATTTGACTCTATAGCCCAAAGGATAGACACTGGTCTAGAAACAGTCTGATAATCTATCTTTGTCTAAGATATTCCAAGTTATCAAAACCATTTCAATCAAAATACTTTGTTACTAAGAACAGATAAACTGAATTTGTTGAGGACCTATGTCAACAGGACTGTGTCCATATTATTGATTCCTTGGAGAGTGAATCAATTAGGTTATCCCACCTATATTAAAAGGAATAAGGATTAAAATCCTTGCATCACTGATCTTTGCTATATTTACAACCATGGTTTGTATGGTTAAATCTTGTATCTGATTATGCTTGGTCATTTGCAAGGTGATTTATCAGTTGGTTTAACAAAGATACATAGCAAATCAGTGTCCACATTAATACATATTGTGTAAACAACAATCATAAAAGGTAAAACCTGCCTGAGTATATGTGGAGCTCAAAAACGAAGAAGGACCTTATCCAGTCCTTAGCAATTAGGCTTTTCTTGTCCCTAAATCAGTATTAGAAGGCATGGTGTTCAAGTAGTTATTTCAAGCACTGTGATTCATACAAGAAAAATCCCTAACAAAAAGTTCTTGCAACTGTGCTTGCTGATGGTTATTGCTCAGGCCTACATAGGAGAATTAAATCCTAATTGGATCAATTTCACTAGAAGAGGACCTATGTTAAATATAATTTAGAATTTGTTGTCTCGAAGTTTGAAACAATTGACACGAAAGCGCGAATTAACTTTTTCCAAAGACTGACATTTGAAAACCCTCATATTCTAGAATTTGGCCCTTGGACCTAAAAAAGGTTGATTGTGACCTAGGTCAAGGTTGAGGTCAACCTTGATCCAAAAAGGTTGACCTAGACCCCAAGACTAAAGTCCCAGTTTCTCAGTCTGGGTTGCCAGAAAAAGGTTAGAAAGAGTGGAAATGAGGCAGAACAGGGGGATAAAGCCAGTTTAAAGTTAGGAACCCATTCAAGGCACTTGACATGACCCCAAACCACTAACATAGAAGTTGAAACCATTCTACCATGGAAGTGCTTCCATTTTCTGACTATACACACCCAAAAAGGGAGGAACTTGAAGGCTATGTACTGACTGCAGAAGAATAAATAATATTACCATAAGGTATAGGTTCCCTATCCCTCGAATAGAAGACCTAATGGACTTTCTAGGAGAGTCAAGGTATTACACCAATATTTACCTAAAGAGTGGCTTTCACCAAATTAGGATAAATAAAGGGGATGAGTGGAAGACAACCTTCAAAACCATAGAAGGTTTGTATGAGTGAATGGTAATGCCATTTGGCTTATCCAATGCTCACTCAACATTCATGAGACTCATGAATGAAGTCCTTAAAGACCACATTGGAAAATTTTCAGTAGTGTACTTAGATGATATACTCTTCTATAGTAAGACCAGAGAAGAAAATATCAGACATCTACAAATGGTTTTCAAGACACTAAATGAGGAGGAGATGATGATAAACTAGGAGAAGTGTGAATTCGTGAAGAAAGAGATAGTGTACCTTGGGTTTGTGTTATCTCAAGGAAATCTAAAGATGGATCCAAGAAAAGTGGAAGCCATTATCAGCTAATCTACTCTGAGGACATCCATTGAGGTAAGAATTTTTCATGGTTTAACAGAGTACTATAGGAAATTCATAAATCAATTCAATGCAATTTGTGATCCTATGCTTGATACTATCAAAGGTGGGATGAAAACTAAATTTGTATTGAATGAACAAGCTAACCATGGGTTTGATTTGTTAAAGAAGAAGATTTATACTCAATCAATCTTGACTTTTCCAAGCTTTGAGAAGCCATTCACAGTGGAATGTGATGCCAGTAATGTAGCCATTGGTGAAGTCTTGAGCCAAGAGGGAAGAGCAGTGACTTTCCACTCTGAGAAACTAAGTGAAGCCAAGAAGAAGTAGTCTTCTTATGACCTAGAGATGTATGCTCTTGTCCAAGAACTGAGAAAGTGGAGGCACTATTTTTTTCCAAAGGATTTCATAGTATATTCAGACAATCAAGCATTAAGTTTATTGAACTCTCGAGACAAACTCAGTCACAAACACATGAGGTGGGTGGATTACCTGCAAGCCTACACCTTCAACATTAAATATAAGAAGGGATTGTAGAATAAGGTAGTAGATGCCTTAAGTAGAAGATCCCTAACCTTCCAAGAGATAAAACTTCATAGAATGGGGATAGGCAACTTCAAAAACCTATATGGAGAAGATGAAGACTTTGTAGACATCTATAAGGTATGCCAAGAATGCACGAATCACTTTCATAGTCAATTCTCTGAATATACTTTGTAGAGTGATCTATTATTCAAAGGGAGTCAATTATGTGTCCCTAGAGGGTCTATAAGGGAGAATTTAATTCAAGAGAAACACAATGGTGCACTTAGTGGCTATTTTGGTGTCAATAAGACCCAATAATTAGTTTAGAGATTCTACTTTTGGCCCAAGATAAATTTGGATATTAGGAAGTATGTAGAGAATTGTGTTGTGTATCAAAAGGCAAAGGGAAAATCTTCTAATTCAAGCCTTGACCAACCACTTCCTATTCCAAATAGACCATAGGCATGTTTGAGCATGGATTTTATAGTTGGTTTTCCAAATACAAAGCAGGGAATGTATAGCATTTATGTTATTGTGGATAGGTTCAGTAAGATGGCACACTTTATACCTTACAAGTCAACCTATGATGCAATTTAAAGATCTCACCTATTCTGCAAGGAGGTGGTCAAAATACATGATTTACCATTGAGCATAGTGTCAGAAAGAGACACAAAATTTATGAGTCATTTTTGGAAGACTCTACTGCAAAAGCTAGGGACCAACTTATCTTTTGGATATGCATACCATCCTCAGACTAATGGTCAAACTGAGGTAGTCAATAGGAGTCTTGGTAACCTCCTAAGATGCTTAACTAAAGAATATGGTGAAACTTGGGACCAAATCATTGGATAGGATGAATATGCCTACACTGACATTGTGAATAGGACTACTGCTAAGAGTCCTTTTGAAATAGTTTATGGCCTACACCCTAGAGGTATATATGAGCTCAACGATCTGAAGGATGGAGCCAAAGGGAGTGGATATGCAAAGGAATTTGTACATTCTATGAAAGAAGTGCATGAAACAATGAGGAAGAGACTGATTGACAATACAAAGAAGATAAAGAGTAAAGTGGATGAGATTAAAAGAGATCCAATTCCAAGTTGGGGATCTAGTGATGGTACATCTCAAAAAAGCAATATTGCAAAAGGGAATACCACATAAGCTTCATATGAGAATGATGGGGAGCTCCCACTCCTAGAGATTCCTTTCTCTCTCCTATATTTTCTCTTTGTCTTTCTTAGGGTCTCATTCTCTACCCTAACTAGAGGATCTCTGTCTAATCCTCTAACACACTAGGAGCTCTCCACCAAGTTAAATTACTTCAATAGATCCTTCTCCATAACCCTTCACATTCATGGTTTACCCTTTTGGTTCTGGAAACCTCCCTATTTGTTGTTTTGGTGTGTTCTAGGGTTTTCTTATATGTTTGTGTGTGGTTTGGAATAAGATCAAATGGGTTAGATGTAATGAAGAGTTAGCTTCATGTTTGTAAGGGCCTTAGTGCTCATTAGGAGTTTTAGTGTAATTTTGGCTTGAAAAGTGAAAATTTGATATTTTAGTGCAATAGGGGTTTGAAGGGTGTTTTAGGAACCTACATATCCTATCTAGGGTCATCAAATTCAAACCCACCCATTGAGATGACAAGGAAAGTCAAAAAGCACAAAATGCAAAAAGTTGCTAGCAACTTTGAAAGTTGCTCGACCAAATTTTGCAAGAAATTGCAAAAAGTAGTTAGATCAGTTATAACTATCCCACACTCAGTATATGAGCATATATTTGATGTTTGGGAAGGGTTAATGAAATTTTGGATTGCAACAATCATTCTTGGCACCCCTATATGGATGACTGTAACTGATTTCTAGTATTCTTCATTGTTTCTTTGCTACTATATGGCTGTGTATGTATTGGCAGAGAAGATCGGGTCCCATGGGGATGGACTGATTTCAATTATCTTTCATATGGATTAGATATTTTTCTTTTAATTTCATTAGGTGTAAAGTTACAAGGTCTTGAAGGTCACTGGTTTGTAAGTGACAGTACAATGTTGTTTAGATAGAAATGGCTCTACGCTAAAATCCCACCAGTGGAATTGACTGAAACCATGGGGGAAGTAGGGTCAGAGTCTTTAGATAGGGTTTTGGTTTTCATTTTTGTATTTGCAATGGATTTCCTAGGCCAAGTAGGAAGCCCTATGACTGACTGGTGAATCCAGGTGAGCTAGGACAGGGAGAAGAAGGAATTTGTTCGAGCACTCATGACCTTTTGGGAAAGACTTAGTGGCATTTCTAGATGCCCTAGATAGTCTCCTAAAATTATTCAAAGGTGGAAGGAGGTGAATCAGAAGTTGGAGATCATTTTAAAAATTGTTCATGCTGACTAGTCTAGAGGCCTAATTCAAAGGCTAAAATCTAGGGCCTGCAAGAAACTAGGGTTATGGGTGGTTTTAGAAGTCAATGTTTTGGATTCTAACAGTGTTAGTTGATACCTTGAATATTTTCAAGGTCTTGTGTGGGGTCATTTGGGGAGTTTTGGAGTAATAAACCTAAAACTGTGAAAATAGACCTACAAGGGAATTGGCAATTAGGCCTCCTAGTGAAATTAACACCAATTGGCTTGGTAAAGGGTCTAGAAGTGTGGGAAAGATTTTAGAATGGCCTTTGATGGGTCAAGAAGGTAGATAAGAGTCCTAGGGGATGTGTGTGAAGATCCTAAGTAGAGGTTTTACATTCTAGGAAGAGTCCTAGTGAAGGAAATTGGGCATTTGGTGAACTAGTTGGACTAGTTAAGCCTAGAAATCTTGGAATCTTCTAAAGACCAACTATACCTTGGAGGAGAAGCTGGTAATGAGGGTCTTGGAGATCCTAATTGAAGGAAGATTCAACAAGGAACAACCATTGGATTGTTGGGATAGACAAAGAAGCATCTTGGAGTGAGGAAAAGCTCTAGATTACCAAACCCTCTACATCAGAGTTGTATCAGAGCTAGATTTTGTTGAAGCTTGTGTATGTCTTAAGTGGTAGAGACTCAAGAGGTTGACAACATGCCTCCTAAGGCAATGAGTAGAGATTCCATAGTGGAATTGGTTCATGGCCTCTTGGAGAAGGCTACTGTGTCTGAGACGAAGGGTAAAAAGAAGATCACAAAATGGGGAGATGAGAGTGATGGAGATGATGAAATTCAGTCAGAAGTGTCATCTAACAAGGGTAAAGAACCTGAGATGGACAAATAACAAAAGGTATTCTTAGATGCCTTTAAGTCCCTACACAAGGATAGTATGGAACACATACTATATTACTGTGGCAGCCTGAATGGAGAAGAGTTGTTGGATTGGCTTGAAGCCATAGATAACCAATTTGATTACAAAGAAATCTCAGAGGAGAAGAGGGTCAGATATGCTAAGGCTAGACTCAAGGGATCTACATTGGTGTTGTGGAACATGATGCAGGATGACAGGGTAACTAGTGGAAAGAAAAAGATTGTTTCTTGGGAGAGAATGAAAATCAGATTGAGGGCAGAATTCTTACCTACTAATTATGAGATACAAATGTATCAAAAGCTTCAGAACTTAAGACAAAAGGAAATGAAAGTGAGTGCTTACACCGAGGATTTCCACAAGTTGAGCCTAAGGGATAGAAGACAAGAAGAATAAATGGAGAAGGTGGCAAGGTATCTCAATGGGTTGAGACAAGGAATTCAAGATGAGATCAGCATGATGGCTCCTTAAAGTATGCACAAATGTTTCCAATTAGCCTTGAGAGAAGAGGATAAAGCTAGAAGAAGGAATGACTTCCATCAAAGGGGAAGAGGTGGTAAAAATAATAGAGGTTTTCAAAGGAGTAACTTTGGTAGAGGACAAAGCCCTAATAGACAAGAAGATAGTTTGTCTATGGATAATAGTGGGGGCAATCAGTTTAGGGGATCCTTTCAGAGATGAGGATATAGAGGAAAAGGGCCTACTAGAGGAAGGTTTCAGTCCCAAGGAAGATCCAATTCATTCTTTACTGGTAGGTGTTATAACTGCAACCAAGTGGGTCACACAATGGGCTGGTGTCCTGAAAAGACTTCCTCATCTTCAATGGGGGGTAGAAGAAATCAATTAGTACAAGAGGATGACACACAAAGTGTTACTTCTCCCATTTCCAAGGAAGGGCCAGTGTTGGATGGAGAGAACTTGATGTTAAGGAGAACTTTGCTAAAAGTGCCTAACACTATAGAGCCACCCAAAAGAAATAACTTGTTTAGGACAACTTGTAGGTCTCATGGGAAGATTTGAAAAGTAATAGTGGACTATAGATCCACTGAGAATATAGTATTCATAGAGATGGTGGAAAAATTGAAACTAAGAAGGATACCTCATACCACACCCTATAAGGTTTCATGGTTGAACAAGGGTCAACAAATAGTGGTAGATGAACAAACCTTGGTGGAGTTTGAGATTAGGGAGTATAAGGAAAAGGTCCTATGTGAAATACTACCTATAGATGCATGCCATCTGCTTCTAGGCCATCGATGGCAGTATGATGTCAAAGAAATACATGATGGAGAAAAGAATAGTTATGTGATCACCAAGTTGGGGAAGAATTTTTAGATGGATCCTTTACCAGAGCCTAATGAGGAGAAACATGTGGGGAAAAGCGTGATGTTATTGAGTGGGAAGGAGTTTCTAAAATCCATGAAGAAGGAGAAAGGACTCTGTTGTGCAGTAATGATAAAACCAAAGGAGGAAAATAAGGAGAAAGTCAATCTGCCACTGGAGATACAAGCATTGTTGGAAAGATACCATGACATAGTGGATAATGGAATGCCAAGTGCATTACCACCTAAGGGATGTAAGACATCAGATTGACCTCATTCTTGGAGGAAATTTGCCAAACAAAGTAGCATATAAGATGACACCAAGTCAAAATGTAGAGATAGCCAAACAAATTGAAGATTTGTTGGATAAGGGGTTAATAAGGAAGATTTTGAGCCCATGTGTTGTGACAATAGTACTTGCACCAAAGAAGGATGGAAAATGGAGGATGTGTAAAGAATCTAGGGATATAAACAAGATCACAATCAGGTATAGGTTCCCAATGCCCCAGATAGAATATTTGATGGACAATCTAGGAGGATCTTGTTACTTTTCTAAGGTGGATTTTAAGTCAGGATACCATCAGATAAGAGTGAGGCCTGGTGATGAGTGGAAGATAGCCTTCAAGACCAATGAAGGGCTGTATGAGTGGCTAGTGATGCCCTTTGGCCTAAGAAATGCACCTAGCACATTAATGAGGCTCATGAATGAAGTGCTAGCAGATTTCATTATTAAGTTTGTAATAGTTTACCTTGATGATATTTTGATCTTTAGAAATTCCAAGGAGGAACACATGAAGCATTTTGAGATGTTCTTAAGGAGGCTAGATCAGGAAAAGTTGAAGATAAATCAAGAAAAGTGTGAGTTTCTAAAAACTGAATTAGTTTACCTTTGTTTTGTTGTTGCTAATGGATGTATGAAGATGGACCCTGATAAAGTTAAGTCCATCTTGGAGTGGCCTACACCTAGGTCCATAGGGAATTTTAGGATTTTCCATGGGTTGGCCTCCTATTGTAGGAAATTTGTAAGAAAATTTAGTCATGTATGTGCCCTATCCTCAACACCATAAAGGGTGGAATTAAATGTCAGTTTAAGTGGATTTTGGCAGTAGACCAAGGGTTTGAGATGTTGAACAAAGAATTACAGAGCTACCTACCCTTAGGTTTCCCAACTTCAATCAAATCTTTGTGGTGGAGTGTGATGCTAGTAAGTTGGCTATTGGAGCAGTGCTAAGCTAAGAAGGACATCTCATGGATTTCTTCTCAGAGAAGTTAAATGAGGCTAAAAAAAGTACTCCACCTATGACTTGGAGTTATATGCTATGGTACAAGCCCTTAAGAAGTGGAGACACTACCTATTACCTAGGGAGTTTGTGGTCTACACTGGTAACCATGCACTAAGTTTCTTGAATGGTCAAGAAAAATTGAACCAAAGGCACTTGAAGTGGGTAGAATCATTGGAGGCTTATACATTTGTCATAAAGCACAAGAAGGGGGTTAGCAACAAGGTTGCAGATGCTCTTAGTAGAAGAGTACTGAAAATACATGAGATAAAATTGCAAAGTGTAGGGATGGATGATTTGAACGATCTCTACAAGGAGTACAAAGACTTCAAAGAAGCCTATGAAGCATGTGTGAAGTTCCAACAGGGTTTCAAGGTGGATTTCAATGATTTTATGTTGCAAGAAGGCTTACTATTTAAAGGCCATCTCATGTGTATTCCTTAATGCTCAATGAGGGAAAAATTTGTGAAGGAGAAACACCAAGGCAGCTTGGGGGGTCACTTTAGAGTGGACAAGACTTTGGAGCAAGTGAATAGGCACTGCTACTGGCCTAAGTTACAATCAGATGTGAGGATATTTGTACAACAATGTCAGATTTGTCAAAGGGAAAAAGGACAAAGAAACAACACTGAGTTGTACCAACCCCTATCCATACCCCAAAGGCCTTGGGAGTGTCTTTGTATGGACTTTTCTTGGGGGTTATGAAAGACACCTAGGGGTCATGACAGTGTGTTTGTGGTTGTGGACAATTTTAGAAAAATGGCACACTTCATTCCATGCAAGCAAACAAATGATGCTTCTCAAATTGCAGGTCTATTCTTTAGAGACATTGTGAGGATCCATGGATTGCCACTGAATATTGTAAGTGATAGAGATAGTAAGTTTGTGGGTCACTTTTGGAGGATCCTATGGAAGATACTTGGAACAAAATTGTCTTTCTCTTCAGCCTACCATCCATAATCAGATGGACAAACGGAGGTAGTCAACATGTCACTTGGGAATTTTCTAAGATGTTTAACTAAACAACATGGAGAGTCATGGGATCACATCATAGGGCAAGAATAGTTTTCCTATAATGACTCCATTAGTAGGAGTATAGGTAAGAGCCCCTTTGAAATAGTGTATGGGGTCAATCCTAGAGGGATTTGGGAATTGAGAGATCTCATTTTGAAGTACAAGAGGAGTGCACAAGGGGAGTCATTTGTAGAGAAGATGAAGGAGCTTCATGATCAAGTCAACATGACTTTACATAAGAAAGTGGAGAAGTATAAGTTCAAAGCTAATCAGAAAAGGATAGATTTACAATTCAAAGTGGGGGATCTAGTACTTTCCTATCTTAGGAAGGAGAGGCTACCAAAAAGATATCCAACTAAACTACTCATGAAGAAGATAGGGCCACGAAAGATTTTGTATAAGTATGGAAAGAATGTCTATGAAGTGGAGTTGCCTCCTGATTTGGGGATTTCACCCATTTTCAATGTTTGTGACATGTACCCTTACAAAGGACCATCCCTAGATACAAGTCAGTCTACTCTTGCAGACTTGGAGGATGATGATTGGGTGAAAGACTTGCCTACCCCAATGCCATTGAAATTGGAAAGTGTACAAGATTCTAAAGTGATAAAGAAGACAAGGAAGGGTAACTACAAGGAGAACCTCATCAAGCCGCAGGGACTACCTGAAGCTGAGGCCACTTGGATGATAGAGCTGGACAATCTAAAACATGGGGTCACCATTGAAGACCTCCTAACTCAAGGGACTTGAGTTATTTGTCCCAGGGGATTATGGTGCAAGGCACCTCCCTATTTTTTGTTTTGGTGTGTTATAGGGTTGTATTAGATGTTTGTGTGTGGTTTGGAATAATATCCAATTGGTTGGATGCAATGAAGAGTTAACTTCATGTTTGTAAGAGCCTTAGTGCTCATTACAACTTTTAGTTTCATTTTGGCTTGAAATGTGAAAAGTTGATATTTTAATGAAATAGGGGTTTGAGGGGTGTTTTAGGACCCTAAATATCATATATAGGGTCATAAAATACAAACTCACCAATAGAGTTGACAAGGAAAGTCAAAATGCACAAAATGCAAAAAGTTGCTAGCAACTTACAAAGTTGCTCCAGCAACTTTTGCAAAAAATTGCAAAACGTAGTTAGATCAGTTGTAACTACCCCATGCTCATTGTATGAACATGGATTAGATGTTTGGTAAGGGTTAATTAAATTTTGGATTGCAACAATCATTCTTGGCACCTCTGTACGGATGACTGTAACTGATTTCTAGTATTATGCATTGTTTATGTGCTACTGTACGACTGTGTATGGATTGGTAGAGCAGATCGGATCCCATGGGGATGGAATTATTTCAATTAGCTTTCATATTCATTATATAGTTTTCTTTCAAGTTTTTTAGGTGTGAAGTTACAAGTTTTTGAAGGTCACTGGTTTGAAAATGACAGTAGAATGTTGTTTAGATAGAAATGGCTCTACCCTAAAATTCCACTGGTGGAATTGACTGAAACCATGGGGGAAGTATGGTTAGATTCTATAGATAGGTTTTTGGTTTTAATTTTTTTAGGTGCAACGTATTTCCTAGGCAAAGTAGGAAGCCATATGGCTAGCTGGTGAATCCAGGTGAGCTAGGACAGGGAGAAGAAAGAATTTGTTTGCGCACTCATGACCTTTTGGGAAAGACTTAGTGGCATTTCCAGATGCCCTAGATAGTCTCCTAAAAGGATTAAAATGTGGAAGGAGGTGAATCATAATTTGGAGATCATTTTAACAAATTTTTATGCTGACTGGTCTAGAGGCCTATTTCATAGGCTAAAATCTAGGGCCTGCAAGAAACTAGGGTTATGGATGGTTTTAGAAGTCAAGGTTTTGGACTCTCATAGTGTTGGTTGGTACCTTTAATATTTTAAAGGTTTTTTTTTTGGTCATTTGGGGATTTTTGGAGTAATAACCCTTAAACTGCGAAAATAGACCTACTAGGGAATTGGCAATTAGGCCTGCTAGTGAAATTGAGACCAATTGGCTTGGTAATTGGTCTAGAAGTGTGGGAAAGATTGAAGAATGGAATTTTATGGGTCAATAAGGTATATAATAGTCCTATGGAATTTTTTTGAAGATCCTAAGTAGAGGTTTTGCATTCTAGGAGGAGTCCTAGTGAAGGAAATTGGGCATTTGGTGAACTAGTTGGACTAGTTAAGCCTAGAAACCTTGGAATCTTCTAAAGACAAACTATACCTTGGAGGTGAATCTGGTATTGAGGATCTTGGAGATCATAATTGAAGTAATATTCAACAAGGAAAAACCATTGGATGGTTGGGATAGACAAAGAAGAATCTTGGAGTGAGGAAAAGCTCTAGAATACCAAACCCTCTACATCACCTTTGTTACCTAATCACCCAACTGCCTCATCTTCTTGGGGATTGTAATCCTAACTACTTTCTATTATTTTTCAACACTTCTTGAGCCAATCCTGATGATCTTTCATCTAATTTCCAATCAGGTTCAAAATTCTAGTCTTCTAGGCCTTGTAGCCTTTTTAGGCCTATTAGCCCTCCTAAACACTGAAAAGATGGATTTTCTCTCAAAATCCATTAACACCCCTGGATTATATATACATATTATTTTTGGTTTTTTCCTAAACTTAGATGTTTTCTAATACTTAATTTCCCACATTGTCCGTACAGTGGACTTTCACCAAACCCCTAAAATTAAGGGTTTCTAGGGCATGAACACTAGTTTGGTTTGTTGGCTCTCTTTAACTGAACTAGAAACCTCCTCTGAACTTCTCCTTCAATAAAAATGTATGTATTAAATTCCCCTACACTCCTCTAACAATGATTGTCACACACCAATCACCAAGAAAACACCATTGCCACTATTTTGTTCAGTTCCCCTAGCAAGAATAACTAGTGGTCGCCTAGGGCCTGAATGTTCTCTTGCCTTCCCTGCACACACACACTCCACACACTATATATACATTCTATATAAAATAAATTAATTTATTACAAGTGGTCATAGGAATTTGGACAATGAGAATGCCAAGAAAATCCATTATCTATATGAGTGGCCCAAAATTGGGCAGTGAACCAGTGAAAACTAAAAGACTTAAAAAATGTTAACTAGTATGAAAAAATGATAAAAGTAATTCCTCAGATACTAAGGTAAAAACACACACAAAAATCTAAATGCATTAATTCAATCCATTCAATCCATTAAGGTATTGGATGATGGTTTTGTCTGCAAATACAGTTCAAAATCTTACTTCTCCACAAACAGTCCTTACAAAAATGAACTCTAATTGTCAGTTTAGGACTTGTTACCTTATATATCCCAGTTTGACATGTCTAGACCCTCATATCTATATTTTTCCACATTTAAAGCCGAATGCTAAAAACTAGGAAATTTTGTCACGACAACTTTGCAAAGTTTCAAAAGTTGTCATGACAACTTTGACAACTTTTGTCAAAATGACATTCTATAAACTTCAATGGCCCAATTTGGTTTCAAAACTTACCAAATGATCCTAAAACACTTTACAAACATTCAAAACTTGAAAATCACCCCTTTTTGGAGTTTTTGTCAACCCTTTGACCTTTTGGTTGACTTTTAGGGTATAGGCCCCTAGATGCAACTTTGCCTCAACAACTTGCAAACCCTAAACACTACTAACCCTAAACACACCATAGACACACTTGGGACATTATAAAATAGTTCTTATTCATTGGTGGTTGGCCAAACCAACCTACAAACCTAAATGACTAACAATATCTTTCAAGGACCTTAGGGTGCTCCTGCACTAGAGAAGAATTGGTCCATGTACCATACTGGCCAAATATGGAGAAAATGCCTACAAGGTGGAGTCACCAGAGAACATTAGTTTATCTCCTATTTTTAATATAAAATAACTAGTCTTGTTCTAAGGGCCAATACTAGATCCATATCAGAGTTTGACTGAAGTCATACAGGAGGTGGAGTAGCTCAATTTTCCATTTGCACAAATCAAGAAGGAAAAACACATACTGGAATCTTGAGTCTACAAGAAGACAAGAAATAAGAAATACAAAGAACACTTGGTGAAGTGGCATGAAAAAATGGATGCAGATGCAACTTGGATAAAGGAGACAGATTTCAAAAATTTGGGCATTGATCCCAACTTACTCAATCCAAGGGTGGATTGAAGTCTTTTAATTTGGGTAGGATGGTGTAGGAACACCTAGGCTATCCCTAAAGCCTTAGTCAATTTTCACTTGTAACTAACTCTAGCCAAGTCAGTATGTTTTTCTTTGACCTTAAAAGGTCCTTTTGTGTGTGCAACTAGATGGATTAGTAGTTAGTATAAAATGGGAAATATGGTCTAAATGTGTCTTAGACTTAGAAAAGGTGTGAAAAGTTCCTAAAAAGGCCTTAATGATGTTAATTCATCCAATTACATGGGTTAGAGGTCATGGAAGTTAGTTTGCATCATTAATGCAAAAGATGCTCAAAAATTGTCATGACAACATTTGTAATTTTTGCAAATGTTTCATGCCACTTGGAAAATTTGGATTCCCATCATTGTAGGAATGGGAAATCAATGCTAGTGGCCTATAAACATGGAAGAGACATCTTCAAATACCTTTTGTCTCATTTCCTGAGGTAGAGGTGATTGTATGCAAGTTTTTGAAGGTGAATAGAAGCAAGTGTTCTAGTTTTCTAATACAGTCAGCTTGTTTGGATGTTAATAGTGATTTAATGGAATGAGAAGCTTAATATAGTTTTGGATCCATGAAGTAGGATTAGATACAAAAAAAATTTCATTTAGTAAGAAAGTATTTTAGAGTTTATTTGTTAGCCTTAGTAATTTGTTTAGGATTTAGTGTGTTTGCTGGTCCAGTTTAGGTGAATTTTTGTTTTATGGCTCCCCCATAGAATCCAACCGTGTGAAACTTCAAAGGGTGGATTAATATGTTAGGGGAGCCTCTGTATAGTGTATATATTCAAGTAGGAGGCTTGGATAATATATTTTCTATTTTTAAAGCCATGCCCTAGGCGAGCTATGACTATCCAACTAGGTGCATGGTAGATAGAAAGTTGAATGCAGAAGAAAGGGTGTGTGTGAGTGATATGAAAAAAGTGTGTTTTTAGAAGAATTAGGGTCTTATAGATCCCTTCTTGTGAGCTAATATCTTCAACAATCCATTTGGATATATTTCCAAGTAGAAATCAGTCAACTACACTTTAAGAACCCAAATAGCCCTATTAGCCCTACATTTTAGGACACTGGTGTACAAATGACTTGGGAGCTCAAGACCTTGAAAATATTTTATGTCTTCAAAAAGGGTATCAGGATTCTAGGTTAGTTTTGGGTTTGTTTACAAGTTTTGGGAAAGAATCCAGAAAAACCCTTTGGATAGGGCTAATTGGTCAATTAGGCCTAATAGGGTCCTATTGAGAGAAAATATGGAACTTGATTGATTAGGGATTGAAGACCTATTACAATTAAGTTGGAAGGATGTAGAAAGAGTGTTCAAATGGTGGACATGACCCTTCCAGCATTGTTGAAGTTGCAGTGAAGGATATATGCCTAGAATCCTTCAAGTTAAGTGAAGCATTGAGATAAAACTAGTGATAGTTGTCCTTCAAGTTTAAACACAAGAATAATAATGTTTGGAGTGGAGTTAGAATAGTATTAGGCTTGGATACTTGAGACTATTGAGATCCTAGGAGAGAGATTGGGATCTTAAATGAGATTAGGATAAGTGGAATCCTTAGCAAGCTTGTGTAAGCACACCTTGGAGAACTTCCATCATCACTCCACTCTTAGAATCTATAAGTATTCGACAATTGGTATGCATTTTGAGTTGAGTTACTCTTGAAGATTCTTAATCTTTTTAGGAGGATCTGAGATAGAAAATGAACATGGCATCAAAATACCAAAGATTGACGAAATAAATTATACTTTTTGATTGACAAGGATAGAATCATATTTCGACTCTATGTTGTTGATGGTTTTATAAGATATCATGTAACATTACAATTCCCTAACTATTACTTCCTCTAAAATTTATGAAATCAAGGCACATGACAATAATGTAAAAGTGATAGATTATATTATTAGTTGATTAGTTGTTTCAAAGTTGTTGAACGTTGTAACATGGACTACCAAATATAAAGTATAGGAGAAGATGAGAAATATATACAAAGGAGATAAAAAGATCAAAAAAATCATGCTGCAAATGTTAAATTATAAATTTGAGACCCAAAGGATGTTTGTGGATAAAGGACATTAAATTATTGGCCCAGAATCTGCAACAAAATAGAGTTGTATAAAGAGAGAATGGAACTATTGTTGGGATGAATTAAACTATGTTAATAGATTCTAACCTACCTACTATATACTAGAGAGATGTGGGCATATTTATATTTACCTTCTTAGTAGGGTATATGTGAAATGAATCATGAAAAGACACCTTATGAGATATCGTATAGGAAGGTTCCTACTGTCAAATATTTTAGAATCTTTGGAAACAAGAGTTATATGACAAGGAATGGGGACAATCTTGGAAAGTTTGATGCAAGAGTAAGTGAGGGGTTCTTTCTCAAATATACTACAACAAGAAAGGAATATAAACATTATAACATGAGGGTAGAGAAGATTGTGGAGAGTAAAAATGTCAAAGTGAGTGTAGAATAGAACTAGGCTACTCCTAAACTTAAAATTGAATTAGAAATTCCTACTACTCATATATAGTTATAGAAAAATCTTAGTGATAAAGAAGGATTATAAGAAGAAGAAAAAGAACATAAAATAACACCAAATGCACCTAAAAAATATGTATAGAGACATCATTATGAAGATTAGGATCATTGGAGACAAAGACAAAGACATTCACACAAGGAGAAGACTTACCAAGGAAAGTGAAAAAATGAATTACTACTTTCTATATAAGGTAGAACTTAAGACATATGCAAAAGAAAGAAAAAATGAAATTTGGATGAAATCTATGATTGAATGACATGCTTAGATAGAGATAAATTATACATGGGAAATGGTACCTAGATCAGTAGATAAAATTGTGAGTGGAACTATGAGGGTTTTATAGAACAAGTTGAATGAAGATGGGGACTTTACCAGGAACAAGATAATACTTGTATGTAAATGTTTTACACAAGTTGAAGGAATGTATTTTGATACATTTTATCTAGTAGTTAGAATGGAAGATATCCGAATATTTCTTGCCTTTGTTACACATAATAATTTAAAACTATATCAAATGGATGTTAAGTCTACATTTAGGATTGGATAATTAGAAGAAGAAGAAGTATATATTAAGAAACCAAATTATTTTAAGTTATTAGATGATCTAGATATGGTTTGTAAACCAAAAAACCTATTTATGGTCTCTCACAAGCTCCTAGAGTTTGGTATACTATATTAGTTAGGTATGTGTTGTAATAAAATTACATACACTATCAAGGTATAATAATTTCCCTAAATTCTCAACTATTTTTCTATGATAGACTTTGATACACTATCAAGCTAGAGGCTGAGTCCCTACTAAGGATACACTAGGATCTTGAATTTAATAATAGAACTTTAATGAAGACCATATATCTCAAAAATCTAAATATCATGTGATGGTTCCATCATCCATTAAGGAGACTATGGAGGTGCATATATTATCTATGCCATTTCTAGTATTGCATTTGATATGTTATAAAACATGGAAAGAAATTGTCTCATCCTTGTGGTCCAATAGATGATTCAAAAGAAAAACTATCGAGTTAAAGTTCTCCAACCCTCCACTTGTATTTTTCCTTTGCATGAGATTGTGATCTATTGATTATAGAGGAGAACACCAATGATGAGTGAAAGTTCACTATCATAATAGATGTATTGAGAAAAAGTAATAGGACTAGAGGAAACATCTATAGTCTAAAGGAAATGACAAGGCATGATAACCATAAAGATATTTGACTAATGAGACAAGTGGTAGAGGGTTGGTTGTGGCTGCATTAAAGACCTGGGCATCTAAATTTTGAAAATTTAGCTAAAGTGAGTAAAAATAAAAATGTTAGAGGCATGTCACCCATTTATAAGCCAACAAAGAACTTGCAAGGAGTATCAACATGGGGAAAAAAATAGTTTTGCATCAAGAGAACATTCATCCACTAGACCATTCTAGCTTGTTCATATAGATGTGTGTGGTCCTACTCGAACAAGATTAATTAATGGAGAGAGAAATTTCTTTCTCTTTTTTTATGACTATACAAAGATGACTTGGGTAATGTTTTTAAGCACAAGTAAGAGGCATTTTATAAATGAAGTTTTTTAAAAAATGTTGAAAATGAATTAGATTTGAACATAAAGTGTTTGAGACCAGACAAGGGTGGAGGATATACTTTAAGAAAATTTTAATACTATTGTGAACAACATAGAATATAAAGGAAATAAGTTTCTATAAGAGAAACTCAACAAATTAGGGTGGTAGAAAGGAAGAATAGAATAGTGAAGGAAATATTTAGAACCATGCTTGATGAAGCTAATTTACCTTACATGTATTGGAAATAAGTTGTTCATACAAAAACATACACATTAAATAAAACTCATTTAAGGGTCAAATCCTAGTACACACCTTATGAACCATGGTATGGTAAGTTGGCCTTTGTTAAATATCTTAGAATTTTCAAAATTAAATGGTACATTTAAGTGAGATGATGAATGTTTGGACAGTTTTGAGTCAATGTGTGATGAGGGTATTTTTTTGGCTATTCTACACAAAGTAAGGAATATAAGTGTTTCAATAAAATATTAAGAAAGATAGTTGAGAGTGCTCATGTAAAGGTTGATCTAAAAAGTTTTAGGTTGACAAACATAATATTGAAAATATTGAGGAAGAATCTGAATAAAAATTTGAAGTTGAAGTTGAAGCTCTTAAAAAAGAAGAGACGACATGTAATTCATTGGATACCATGGTAAAAAATCTTTCCAAAACACTTCTAAATCATCATCCTCAATAACAAATAATTATTGAAACAAAGAGTCATGAATTAAAACTAGAAGAAGGGTTGCATTATCAAGTGAGTAAGAAGATTTTTACTTAGTATCAAAAGTAGTGCCTAAGAACTATACTGAGGCCTATAAAGATGAATTTTGGATGAAGTTCATGGAGGAAGAATCAAGGCATATTGAAAATAACAAAACATAGGAACTAGTCCCTAGGCCTGAAGGTAAGAATGTTATTGTCCAAAAAATGGGTATCTAGAAATAAACTAGATGACGATAGTAAGATTATAAGAAACAAACCTATAATTATTTGTAAAGGATACTTTGTGGTTGAGGTTATAGAATTTGGTGACACATTTACACCTATGTCTATACTTCAAGCCATAATGATATTCTTATCCTTTTCAATTTTTTAAAACATCAAAATCTACCAAATGGATGCTAAGACAACTTTTCTAAATGGAGATCTTGATGAAGAAGCCTATATGGATCAACCTAAAGGGTTGTGAAAAAGGTTATAATTATGTTTATAGGTTAAAAAATGATTTATAAGGTTTGAAGAAAGCTTGTAGAGCTTGCTACTCTAGGTTGGATAAGCATCTATTGTCCAGACAAAGAACTTATTAAAGGTTGTTTAGACAATAATCTGTATGTCTAATATAAGGTGAGGATGTACTTGTACAAATTTATCTAGATGAAATTATATTTGGATTTAAAATCTCTCAACTTAAAAAAAAAACCTATATTTTTATCTCAAAATATGTATGCTAGAGAGATGTTCAAATAATTTCATGTGGATGAATGTAGACTAGTGAGTACACCTATGGTAATATGTTGTAAATTGAGAGAGGAGGATGATTCGCTGATACTAACCAAACTAGATATAGGTCTATCATAGGAAGCTTATAAAATCTAATACCCTCTAGACCTGATATCATGCAGACAGTGTGCTTAGTTGCAAGGTTTTATTTCACTTCCAATGAGTCTTAGGTAAATTATATCAATAAGATCTTTAGAAATATCAAAGGTATATTCGACTAAGGATTGTGGTATCCTAGAATCAATGATTTTACTTTAACTTCCTATACTCATGCTAATTGGGTAGGCTTTCTTGATGACATAAATAGTAATAGTGGTGCAACCTTTTTCTTAGTTGATGGGTCTATAGCATGGCATATAGAAAAAATAAGAAATAATATCACTATCAATAACTGAGGAAAAGTATTTTTTTGCTACTTCATGTTGTGCTCAAACCCTTTGGATGATAAAAACCCTTTCAGACATGAAGGTTGAAGTCCCTATACCAGTTTCAATCCTATGTGATAACATTAGTGCAATAAATATTTCTAATAACCCTATTAAGCACTCGAGCACTAGGCACATTAACATTAGATATTATTTATTGATACAAAAGTGATGGTCAATACAATTTCTTTAAATTTTGTTTCCACTATAGACCAAGTACTTGATAAATTCACTAAACCCTTGTTGGATGAGGTATATGAGAGTTTGAGTTAGATGTTGAATGTCATAACCTTTTCCTTTGGGTGATCCCACAATAGTGTGTCCCACTTTTTGGCCAACTTTGACACAGAGATCAACATTTTGAGAAAAAACTTCAGTTTCAAACACCTATTGCCAGAAAACTATAAGGAATTTGAAGATAATGTAAACTAGGGTATTTTAGAATTTTCTTTCAATTTTCTAAATATATTTTAAAAATAAAAAAATAATTCATTAAAATTCATTTTTCTTTCTCCTTGAAAAAGTGGTTCTTTTAAAAAAACTGTGATTTTAAGAAGTGACTGTCACTTTGATCAACATAACTTTTTTTTAAAATATGATAATGATGTAATTCTTTTGAAATTATATTTGTAACTTCAATACCTAGAGGATGTAATTGGTTTCATTCATTTTGGGTCAATATTTCATATTTTATTGAGTTCTAAAGTGACAATAACTGTAATTTAGACATAAGGTCACTTTGATCACCATAACTTGAAATGTATATATC
>MU223324.1:1031468-1072381 GCA_018584345.1 Thuja plicata
TTATGATTTGATCAAGGAAATTGATATAATTGATATTGTTGATATTTGAAAATATTGATTCAGGGATTTGATAAATTGAGAAATGGGGCCCAAAGTCTAGGCGACCATTTTAGGGTGCATACAACTGTCAGGCTACAACAGTCCTATTACCTGATGCAAAAGTAGTCCTAACCTCTAACCTCCATGAATCAAATCCAGACCATCCTTCTCTAACTATGACTACAAATTTGTTAAAGTATAGTCTTGTGTGTGAAAGAAGAGAAAGTTTTTATATTGTAATAATGGTTCATAAAATTTGTTTATAAACTTGTGATAATAGAGTTGTGGAGCATAAGCATTTGTGGAATTCAAGTGAATCATAATCGATTGTAAACTATTTCTTATATATTTATTTGGTGTTTTATAGGGCTTGTTAGGGGCTCATATTTATGAGATTGATGATGTCACCATTTCTGCCATTGACTTTGGCTTATAGAGCTATGTGGTATCATATTTTGCACACCTCTTTTTTATAGTTTAAATTGAACCCATGTGGTATCGTATTATTTCTCTTATGTTAATTTTTTTTTTGTTAGCCTACCCCACCAAGCTCGAGGTCATTAGGAAAGAGGAAGAAATCATCAGGGACACTGAAACAAAAAAAAAGTAATTAAGTACAATTTAAGTATCTTTTTTGAAATGTATTATGAACATTTCAATGTAGTCTATATTGATGAATGCACTTTACTTGTTTATTGTATACATGTAGAATCAATTGGGTTTCACTGAACCAATGAATGCACCAGACACTGCTGACACTCAGGAAAGGGAAGAGGTAACATGTTTTCATATTTAATTTCAGTTGCATTCTTGTTTGTTCAAAATATTTTAGAAATCATGTTCCTTTATTAGTATGTCATTTGCTATGACTTTTCATACAGGAATTGGTCATAGTTGCCTCAGATGAGGTGAATCCTCATATGAGTATAGTAGAGCCATATGAGATTATGGTATGTATGCATTTTCTTTTTAGTCCATGCCTTTTTTATTTTTTAGTATTTCTTGTTTATAACATGTATTTTTGATTATTTGTTTTTCCTATTACAGGACCCTTCAAGAGTGCTCGTCCTCCCTCTAACTCGCCATTTTTCTAGGAGTCCCTCTCACCCACAATAGAGATCATTTCATTTATCATTCATCCTAAGCGTAGGAGATCCAACTGAGGCTTTGGTATGCATTTGTATTATCTAGTGTATACATTTTTTGTATTATCTATTATTTCTCGACTATAACATCTTTTCTATTTTACCATACAAGAAAAGCTCCGAACTGATTCATCAATGGTTTTGGCTCCCTCCAGCACAGTAGTTCCAACTCATGTTGTGGTATGCATTTTCATTTTAGTCCATGCCTTTTTAATATTTTAGTATTTCTTGTTTACAACATGTATTTTGAATTATTTATTTTTCCTATTATAGGATCCTTCACCACCGCCCATCCTTCCTCTACCTCGCCATTTTTATAAGAGTCTATCTCACCCATGATGGAGCCCATTTTTTTTATCATTCAGCCTGAGCATAGGAGAAAGAGATGAGGTAATCAATAATTCAACTGTCAACAAATTACGGCCCAATATTTATTAATTTTGATATTATTTTGAGATAAGATATATGGCTTAGCATTTGAATATTTCTTGTGCAGAGACTTAGTGACCCAAGTACTACTGTGAAGAAGCTCAATTTTGATGATCAACCACAGTCATAGATATATAGAGACATTGCATAGATCTAGTTGTGGTCATTGAATGACCAAATTTTGTATCTCTGTGTGTGTGTGTGTGTGTGACATTTGTACATTGTATATATCGACCTGGACATAGTTGATGTCACTTTTTTTTAACTTTATTATGGATTTGGCATGTATGCCATGTATTGATATGTACACTATTATTGTTCATTTTATTGTATATGAAACTACAAATTTGATCCTTGCAATTTTTGGTTGGATGTTTATGTCTTAAATGTATTCTTGTTTCACATGACTTGCATATATGCATGTGTGTTTCTATAAATTAATGTACTTGTGTGTTTACTTCATGTATATTCATGTATATGATTCATAACCTAAATTCATGTGCACGACCTACATGAATGACTTAAGTGAATTCATGTATATGTTTTATAATGTATGTACTACAAGTTTGATCTAGGACATAAGCAATTTTATGATTTAAGTGAATTAATGCTTGATGTACTACAATGTATTTAGGTGTATCTTTCATGCTTTATATGTATGCATTCCATGACTTAAGTGAATTTATGTTTGTTTTTGTTAGTTTTTGTGACTGAAATACAGAGTATGAGATTTTGGTTTTTGTTCTTGGAAAGTGGATGTAGGGATGTTTTATACAATTTTGAGCCCCTTGAGTAAATTCAAATATATAATATTCCTTCGGTACACATGGGAAGTTATATGGGTCTTTGGTGTAGGGCACCCAAGAAAAACTAGGCATGTATAGGAGTCTTCATGGGTTCATCTTCACATATTTATAATTATGGTTAGATCCTAGAGATCAACCATTCATTTTGATTAGATTGGTCTTATTGTAAAGTCAATCCATCTAAGGTGTCTTTATAAACCTAAGGTTGATTAGAACCATGACCTATGACAGGATAAGTAGGTTTTATTTTATTGGTCTAATAAAGGTCCTACTATAGGATCTAAGGGTCTTCTAAGTCCTTTCAATAGGTTTAGAGGTTCTAATAGCAATATTTTCCAACATTGTCAAAAGTTGCACAAATGTTGTCGAGCAACTTTTTCATTATTGTTGTTTCAAACCGTTCATCGTGGGATAAAACTGTTAGTTCCATCAGCTCTAGTTGGCTAGGTAAACACTAGGGGAGACCTTTTTTTCTTGTGAAGCATCAAGAACATTCTGGCGCAAGTCATACCCAAGTGTTCCAAAGGTGCACTAAGCCAAATTGGGAAGCAATTTTTGGAGAGCCATACCTCGGACCTTGTGAGAGATATGAAAGATCCGTGAAGTTGAAAAGGACCATCTTGGGAAGGCCTACAAGTACATATATTATTTCTAGGAGATTCCACTTGGATTCCATTTGGCGACCCAATCTCAATTGGTACAAAAAGTTGCATTGTTTCTCAGTTGAAAGTTGCTCAATGGTGCATCTTTCAAACCGTTTGTCGTGGGACCAAACTGTCAAATCCATCAGCTCCATTTGGCCAGGTAAATTCTTGGGGAGACCTTTTTTTGCTTGTGAAGCATCAAGAATGTTCTGGCACAAGTCAAGCCGAACTGTTCCCAAGGTGGATAAGCCAGATTGGGTAGAAATTTTTGGAGAGCCATATCTCAGACCTCGTGAGAGATATTAGAGATCTATGAAGTGTAAAAGGACCATCTTGGGAAGGCATACAAGCATATAGCTTAGTTCTAGGAGATTCCACTTGGATTCCATTTGGTGACCCGATCTCAGTTGGTGCAAAAAGTTACGTTGTTGCTCAGTTGAATGTTTCTCAATGGTGCATCTTTCAAACCGTTCATCGTGGGACCAAACCGTCAGCTCCAGTTGGCTGGGTAAATTCTAGGGGGACCTTTTTCTCTTGAAAATAATCAAGAACATTCTGTGCAAGTCAAACCAAAGTGTTCCCAAGGTGCACTATGCCAAATTGGGCAGTGATTTTTGGAGAGCCATATCTCGAACCTCATGAGATATATAAGAGTTATGTGAAAGGCACAAGGACTGTCTTGGGAAGGCCTATAAGCATGTACCTCAGTTATTCCACTTGGATTCCAGTTGGCAACCCAATCTTGATTGGTGCAAAAATTTTCTTTATTGCTCAATTAAAAGTTGCTCAATGGTGCATCTTTCAAACAATTTGTCGTGGGACCAACCCGTTAGCTCCATCAATTCTAGTTGGTTTGGTAAACGCTAGGGGAGAAATTTTTTCTCTTGTGAAGCATCAAGAATGTTCTAGTGCAAGTCAGACCAGAGTGTACCCAAGGTGCACTAAGCCAATTTAGGCAGTGAATTTTGGAGAGCCATATCTCAGACCTAGTGAGAGATATCAGAAATCTATGAAGTGCACAAGGACCATCTTGGGAAGGCATAAAATCACATGTCTCAGTTCTGGGAGATTTCACTTGGATTCCATTTGGTGACCTGATCTTAGTTGGTGCAAAAATTTGCATTGTTGCTCAGTTGAAAGTTGCTTAATGGTGCATCTTTCAAATTGTTCACCATGGGACCAAACCGTCAGCTCCATCAGCTCTAGTTGGCCGGGTTAACACTAGGGAGACCTTTTTTTGCTTGCAAATCATCAAGAAAATTCTGGCACAAGTCAGACCAAAGTGTTCCCAAGGTGCACTAACCCAAATTGGGCAGCAATAGAAGTAAAACAATTCAAACGTCCACAAAGCATAGCATATAATACCATCATTTAATTGTAGATTATGCCTATTACTTTGGTTCCAAAAAATATTTTCAAGGTAGTTTCTTTGGAAAATATTAGGTCTATTACACATGGCAACACATGACAAAGATATAAGATAGAAAAGAACATACATACAACACATGAAAAAGATCTAGTATGAAAATAATACATACATACAACGCATGGAAAATATATAATATGAAAATGAACATACATACATAAATACAATGCATGACAAAGATACATACATAAATACACACATAAATATATAATATGAAAATGAACATACATACATAAATACTACACATGAACCATTATTATAATTTAGAGAAACATGAGATATCCACTGCGTGAGCCATTGTTATAATTGTAATGAATCATAATTCACTCATATCCTCTTAGTTAAATGGTACACACTAAACTATACAAAATGTGGCCCCTCGGTATATACAAATCAACCCATGGCAACTTTTGTATACAATTTGATCTTTTTCAATATACAAAATGTGGTCTCCAAATATGCATGTAGACCACTTCATAGTCATTTATATTTACAAAAAAGCAATGTTAGATTGTTTCACAAAATTTATATACAAAATTGTCAAAATAATTCTACCATTTTGTAGAATGATTCTTCATGATGGCCCAAAACTAATTGAGAAAACCTTATGGATCAGCTCTAATCCTTATTGTGTCATGTATTGCCTCATGTTCAGATTCACGAAGTTTCCATAAATTCTTCTTACGAGGTCTACCAGTACACTTTATCAATCCAATATTTGTTGCAACAAGAAGGTTCAAGTAATGAAAAATATGTCTATGTGTCTCATAGTCCTCAAACAACCACTTCTTGGATTTTTGGATAGGGTACCTACTTTTCATAGAAGCATTAATTAATACAAAATTCAACATATAAAGTGTAATAGAATGATGTTAAGAGATCTCAAAGTCGTCAAACAAGAACACAATATATTTTGATAGTGTACCTTCTAAGCCATGTCCTATCACAACAATGGATCATGTTGGGTACTCAACACCCTCTCTATCAATGATTGTAGTTGTCAATTTATTTTTTCCCTCAATACAATGACAAAAAAAGTAATTAGTCCCTTCCTCATTGTTCTCATCTGCAACAAATACATATACATGACCTGCAATTTATAGAGGGATAAGTTAACACCCTAAACACTTAACCACCTAATAAAATGAGTTCAAGTAGGTTCAACAGAGTTCATCTCAAATTGAAGAATAAATTGAGAAATTGCCTAGTTCAACTAGGTTAGATATGTGATCAAAATCTGTCAATGCTTCAAACTAGCTCAATTGTAGTGCTCTAGGAAGTTGATATGTATCAAGTAGTTGTAAAGGTGTATAAGACCATTCGTCAACACACTCTTTTGATTTGCATTCCTCTCACGCAAAATTCATACAAGAAAAGCAAAAATATGTCATTAATCTAGTATAAATACCCAGTGATGTTGGATTTGAACTTCTAAATGAGTGCAGGTCACTTGATCTTGTAAGTGTACAACAATCTAGATAGTTTTCAATGTTAGACTCGCCTATCAACCAAAAAAACTATTAACCAGAGACTTACCTTCATTACATGTTCCCATCGTAGAGTTGCACCATCGCAAAATTGTTTCTACATTTATTGACTCTGCACCACCTTAGTAATTCAATTCCTCTCTGGAAAGAGCTCTTTTTACACATGCACCCATAGCATCATGCTCTCCTTTTCCATGCCCTACCTCAGTGAAATTCCAAAAATCTTGAATGCCACTTGTCACATGCATCCTACTCAACCAATATAACATCCTTGCATTCTTTAATTGTGAGGTGCAATTGTCTAACCATATTATGTGTTGGCTGTACTCAATACCTCTTTCCCTTAAATTCTCATAGAAAACTTTGAAGCAACCTTGCACAAACTTTGATGAATGTGTGCGATCGTCACTGATGTAGAAGTGATACTCTCTTAAAACCTTTCTATCTGTGTTTGTGCCATCATGCGCATGTGAGAATTCTATATGTACAAAGATCACCACTTGTATAGAATGGTAATACAATTCTTTCACTTCATTCTAAGGTTTAAGTGTATAATTCTCAGAAAAATCAACAATGGAGACAATAGTACCAAGGGGAAAGGTGTCCTTACATATCTTGAGTTGCTTATCCAACCACTGAGCTCTATGTGAACATGATGTATGTACGCATAAACTAGTTTCTCTTGAAAAATCTTCATAAAATAAGCTACGTATATATCATTTTTCACTAACTCACACCTCTTAAGTTTTTTTTCCATCTTTTAGACCATAAGTTACAATCTTATATTTTCCAAAAGAAACTAGTGTATTTCCAATCTCATTTGTGCTCTCAAGATGGTGACATATGCACAACTTTATCATACCACCACATGCACTACAAGATCCATTCAATTAAATCATCTTATAATAAATGCAACCATCATTTCAATTGCATAATACACTTGACATAAAATCTCTTGATGACGTAGGAGGTGCTCGAAGACCACATTCCTGCAAAATAGTGTTAGTGTGAAAAGTACAACAAACATGATGATATATATCATAATGCATGGAAAATTCAATATGTACCCTATAACATGGGGTGAACACATGATTAATCTTGATGTAAAAGAGTTTTTCCATTTAAAAAAATCTTTGACTAATTTTAATTTGAGGAACTCTTTGGAGGAATCTTTCATAAAATTGTGTTTGTGTCATATCCAAAAAGTGTTTTGGATGTGGCATACAATTTGTAGATGTGATTATCCTCCTAAAAACATCTATTTGGTTGGGTGAAACCCTTGTGTTTTCATGCCAAAAATTTTCAATTAATGTTCTTAATGCATCAACAACAACCTTGTCCTTGCATGGGAGTCTACCCGAGAATGACCAAAGAAAATTAGTGTTGGGATCCTCAATTTTGTCTCGCCTATTTAAGGCTCTCTATAATGTTGATCTACCTATCCTTAATGACTTTCTTGGTTTGCTTACTATACAAAAAAATTTCATTTCCTTTCCCATTATAGTTGATGTGAGGACACGTCGAGTAATATTAGCATCTTTACTATGTGATTTTGAACCAATGGCTTGGTATGCATCGAATAGATTTCTCACAATGGTTCTCTTAGTACTATTTTCAAATATTCTCAACCCCACAATTCTCATTGTCTCTCTAAATTTTAGATTCTTAATCATTTCAACTACTTGACATCTTCCACTTTGATTTAATTTTTCAAAATAGTTATTCCAAATCTTTTTAACAATTCTTCTACAATTTCTTTTCGATGTTTTATTATGCATTGGCCTCAAAATATTTTCATCAATGTCAATTAGAAACTTTGGTTTTCAACAAATTATTCTAGGAGGTGTTAACACAGCTGCATGCACTACATTTTCATTAGATGAATTAGGTGCATTTATCCCCATCATTTCAATTGGTGTATGTTGATAAAATTTCATTTTCATTATGTGCATTTTGTTCATTAATGTTATTGAATTGAAATGGTGCATTCGATGAATTAGGTACATTTATCCCCATCATTTCAATTGGTTTATGTTGAACATTTTCAGTTTCATTATGTGCATTTTGTTCATTAATGACATCGAATTGAAATGGTGCATTAGATACATTAGGTACATTTATCCTCTTCATTTCAATTGGTGGATGTTGAACATTTTCATTTGCTGAATTAGGTGTATTTTTCACATTAACATTAATATTTTAATTTTCATCACTTACATTACATGCATTTGACAATGTATCTTGTCGTATTCTCCTCATGCGCTCCCTTTGTCTTTCCTTGTCTATCTCCCATTGTTCAATTGTTCCTCTTTTTTTCTTTCTCATTGTTCATATTGAATGGACCCTACGAATAATATCATGAACATAGAATAACATGTGAACCTCAAATCCAAAAAATAAGAACAAATCAACCATTTTCTTGAAATGTGAACTTACAATGATAAAATAACACCAAAAACACCAATAAACAACATAATTCAATCATTGCAAAGAAAAAACATGAAAAAAGTGCAAACTTGCTTGTTACTGGCGTAAAACATCAGAAATGCAATAGTGGGACCTTGGGACAACTTGCAATGATTGTTTTTAGACTGTTGAAGAAAGAAATGTTCCTAATTCAACAGAACCTAATTAGGTTCTAAAAAACTAACAACAAAGGAGGGGAGAGAGAGAGAGAGAGAGAGAGAGAGAGAGAGAGAGAGAGAGAGTATTTTTTACTTCTTCATAACCCGATCAGGTTTTCAAGAAGTGAAAATTGTGCATTTTATTCTCCAGAACCCGATCGGGTTATGAAGGAGTTGAAAAGGTACTTTTTTCTTTTCAGAACCCGATTGGGTTGTTTCAAATTTAGAAACTCGATTGGTTTATGGCTTGGGAAGAGGCTTCGAAAAGGACCCAAAGGCTTGGAGGCTCATTTTCCCTCCATTTTTATTCTTTTAGACATTTTTTCATATTGTAAGATGAATTCTCGACTTTATCTTCATCAGGTTTGCAATTTGCCAGCAGGGTAGCTCTATAATTTTGACCATAATCTCATACATCTTAGCTTTCTAACCATATAAATTTTTCTATTTTTGGATAACATTAGCATAGTAAACTTTAATTTTCTTTACCAATGTCTTGACAATCCTCACAGACATATGTCTACCATTGTTTTAATAACTTTTGATATACTTAACCAAATTATAAATAAATTACATATTATTGTTCTACACTTGATTCTATACACTTTCAAAAAAAAATATTTCGATTATTTTGATGCAAGTTATGCCCAGTGCAGGAATAGGTACCAAATTTTTAGGATGCGATCACTTCAAAAAATCACAGAAACAAAATACTCATCAAAAAATTACAAAAAAATACACAACTTCTAGATCTCACTCCTATCTATCATCCTACCAAAGGGATTTGAAAAATATTAAATATAACGATATCTTTTGTACAATTCACGGAAACAACTATGTTATGTTTTTTCTAAAAAAATCAGGAACATGTTTTTGTGCATGCAAGGTTTGACCCTTTTAATCTTATCAATTTTTAAAAAAAATTAGTATTTTAGAAACTAGATTCAGAGTAATAGAATTTTTATTTTAAATACAAATCTTCTTATTTTGAGTGCATGACCCTCAAACGTCTGTTCCAAGTTCAGGTTTACCCGATTTCAGAAAAAATGTGTCCACTTATACCCTCCTTTTTGGTTCACAACTTGCTGCACATACCCTCAAAATAAATGTTTTTATTCTAACAAAATGTGTAATGTAAATGCATGTTGGAAGGGAAGGAAACTAGTGACAATTGGGGATTATGTTATCCCTAAACAACTATTTGTGACAAAACAATGTATCAAACTAACACATGGAGGAAGCGGGATAATTCCTGAGATAAGAATTCTTACATTTTTGGGGAATATGGTGTAGGGGCACTTAGGAGGACAGAGGAAAATTTTAAGACACAAAGGAATTATCAAGATGACATGAAGACATTGAAGTCAAACATGATTAATTATGATGTATTAAGGCCCATTATGGCCTTTGGGGTCAATAAATGTAATAAGTTTGTAAAAGATCCTGAAGGTCCGGATAATTACCTAAGGAATAAAAACAAGGATGTAATCAAGGTTTTAGTTTCTAGATAGTCTAGAAGGTTTTAGGAAAGTTTAATAAGGCATTTGAAGTCAGTGGATAGTGATAATTATGGATTTAAAGTAGATATAAGTCATTTGTTTAATTTGAAAATTTAATTCAAATATTCAAATGTAAATGGCTAATTTGAGTTTTGGAGGGAATTTAGTTTTAGGAGGTTTTGAACCTTGAAAAAAAAATACAACTGATCAAAATTGGTTGGATTAGTTGGTAGGAAGGTTTATAAGTTTGAATTTGATCATTGTATGACATAGAGAAGCCTGGTATACGGACTGAGACTCAGAAATTTAATAAAAAACATAGTATTTATGCAACATCCATGGTTTATCTGCATTTGTAAGGCTTTATAGTGATTATTGTATGTTTCTAATGCATTATGAATATCTACATGACTATTTTAAGCAATTGTCAATTATTGGAGATCAATTTTGTTTCAGTTTTACACATTTTTGTGTTGACAGTTAGGAGTTACAATTTTCTATTAACAGTTTTTTAATCTAATTGAATACGGTCAATCCATGAGTGGTTTCTATCTGAGAAACATGGAATAACCCTTCCTTAACATGTATTATACATTTATAATGTACAGATGAAGTGAGGAAATTGGGTGATCACCGAGATAGTTGTGAGAAAGTTGTTGAAATTACCTTCTAAGGTGTAGTAGTAGGAGTTCAGCCTTAAGGAGAGAGAAATTATATGTGAAATAGTGTTATTTGATGTCAAATACACTAGATTAACCTTAGTTTGGTTCTGGAAGTGACGAAAAGGATTTGAACTAGAAGGCCCTAGTTTTTCGTGTATTTTGGAGAGGGTATGGTGGATCCAACACATGAACAAGTCATAGAAGAAAACCAATGCCATAATCCATTGATTTAACCCATAACTCAGGACTATGGAAGGTTATATAGTTGAGGTTTGAATCCTTATAGTAGTCCCTTTGTAAATGGAGGCCTAATTGGGGTTTAAGGCTAGTAGAGACAATGATATCTACGGTACACTTTCCAAAAAAATCATGCTTCATTCTAACATATGTTGTGTAGAAGGATAATGGGTACCTAAATATCTATTTTTTCTAGGGTTGTTTTGGGAAAAGAAAAATTTATCTTGACTGTACTCGAGATTGAGGGCTACTCTAATAAGAGGCCTAGAAGTAGAGTTGCTTGTGAGATCCTGGTGTAAGGTTTTAAGAACCATTGGAGCATATTTGGTTAAGAATATCAAAACATTTAAAACCCTTCTGAGCAGTAGTTTAAGGGTAGAAGTCAGGTTGACAAGTTAGAGGCATTTTGGGCACTTGGTATCATTGCAAGAAAGATTACCTAGGGAGGACTAAGAATAAAAAGTTTTGAACAAATCCATCAAACCCTCTGCATCATGTGGTATCATATCTCATTAGTATATCTTTGAGGGAGTGAGAGAAAAAGTTATAAGTCATGGCACCTAAGAACCACATGTCTAGGGAGATAGAAGAATTGAGGGAGGCTCTTGAGAATGAGAAGAGGGAAAAGAGATATTTATAAGTAGCAAAGGAGAGGGAAGAAAGATAGTTGAGAAGGGAGAGGATATAGTTGATAGAAAGGATAGAGGCCTTAGAGAAGGAAAGGAAAGAACCTAGGAGAGAAGAGTTTCATGAAGAGAACAACGAGGGAGAATAAAAATACAATGAGAGACAGAAAAATTGGGTTCATAGAGAATAAGATGATCCTGAGGAGAAAATATTTGTAAGGTTGATTAAAGTAGTACAAGGCATGGATGGTAGGATAAATGTAGATTTGTAAATCTAGCAAGGTAAGATGGATAATGAATAAGTGTTTGGATAGGTAGAAGCACTAGAGAACTACTTTGACATAGAGGATGCAAAAGAGGAAAAGAAAGAGAAGTTGGTCAAACCAAGGTTAAGGGGAAAAACCCTTACATGGTGGACCAACACTTAGAATGAAAGGATAGAAAGAGGATTGAACAAAATCTCAAATTGGGAGAGGATGAAGAAAATGGTGAAGAGAATAATTTTTCCATTAGATTTGGCAATACAAACAAAGATAAGAAGGAATAACTTGAAGCAAAGGGACATGGATGTTATTTCCTAAAGTGAGCAATTTCACACCCTAAGAATTAGGGGAGGAGTGGAAGATGAAGATTGCTAGATACATTAATGGCCTAAGATACAACATTCAGGATGAGATAGGGTTGAATGTGCCAAGAATCCTTGGAGAATGTTTTCAACTTGTTGTTAGAGAAGAACAAGAGTTGAAGAGAAATAATGAGAGACAGAATAATGAAGGAGGTGGAGCCATGAGAGGAAGAGGTGGAAGAAAAAATATAGATGCACAAAAAAATAATGAAAAAGATAAGGGTAAGGATTTAACATCAGACCAAAGAGGAGGCTAAAGAGGTGGAATATTTGGAGGAGGAAGAGGATGTGGTGTCTTCATAGGTAAATTTTTTCATTGTAATGAGGTAGGGAATCAATAACTTAGGTGTCCAAAGGGGAATGAATCAGATCAGGGTAGAGATAGAAGAGCACATAGAATCATTATATTGTGGTTACTGGTCAAGAAAGTAGTACTATCCAGGAAAGTGTTTTACCTTTCTGCAATGCGTGGGGTTTGGGGCATCACCCCGAGAGGGGATTTGGGGGCAGAGCCCTAAGAAATTTTTTTTGAGGCTTATTTTGGCCAATTTCTAGACCAACATGTTCTAACCCTAAAGAGGCAAAAATTTTGTATAAATTGGCTTAGGGTTAGGGTTTAATTATTATGTTGTAGGTTTTACAGTGGTATTGAGCTGTAAGAGATTTGTGCACTGTGATATGATTGTAATCACTGGATAAGAATAATATTGGACTTTGTTGTTTGGTGGTCATAGCCCAGGGACTGGGTGAGCCATGTTAAATCTTTGTGTCTTGTGTTCTCTTCTGGTTTGGTTTATTATTCTCTATTATTGGTTATAGTTCTACATGTAATTGTCATTTCTATCTGATTAATCCTAACTAGTGGTATCAGAGTGAAGTTGTCTTTAGTGATCCTCTACAAGAATATCTCATAGTTTAGAGGGAGTATCACGGTTGAGTGGGAGTAATGGCAGATGAGGGTAAGTTGAAGGTTGAGAAGTTTAATGGGAATAAATTCCAGTTATGGAAAATGCAGATGGAGGACTATCTCTATCAGAAGGATTTATGGCGACCATTGGAAGGAACAATCAAGAAACCCATTAATATGTCTCAAAAGGAATGGGATGTTTTGGATTGAAAGGCATTGGGTAGCATTCGCTTATGCTTGGCACATTCGGTGGTGTTTAATATTATAAAAGCAGAGATAGCTAAAGAGTTGATGGAAACCCTAGCAAAGTTGTATGAAAAGCCTTCTGCTTTGAATAAGGTATTTCTTATGAAGCATTTATTTAATATGAAGATGGTAAAAGGTGGATCAGTGACTGATCATTTAAATGAGTTTAATACAGTTACTAGTCAATTATCTTCTATGAGTATAAATTTTGATGAAGAAATTAGAGCTCTTTTGATTCTGTGTTCTTTGTCAGAAAGCTGGAATGGCTTGACACTAGTTGTTAGTAACTCTGTTTCTAATTCAAACACCCTAAAATTTGATGATGTTTTTGGTGTTATTCTGAGCGGGGATATTCGTAGGAAAATCTCAGGCGGATCTACATCAGGTAGTGTTTTGAATGCAGAAAGCATAGGTAGAACAAGAGATAGAGGAAACAACTCTGGAAATCATGGGAAGTCACAATGAAATTCAAAATGAAAGAGGTCTCCCTCAAGAGGACCTAGTGACTTAAGGTACTATGGAAAACCAGGTCATAAGAAGAAAGATTGTTGGTCTCAGAAGAATAAAGGAGAAAAAAATGAAGGCAATAAGGAGGAAAATGTGGTAAGTACTAAATCTAAAGATGATGTTTTGATTCTTTCCCTTGATAATATTGATGATTTACAGGTTCTAGATTCAAGGGCTTCTTTTCATGCTACACCCCATACGATTTATTTTATTGATTATGTCCAAGGTGTTTTTGGGCAAGTTTATTGGGAAATTTTATTTGGGAGATAATGAACCCTGTAAAATGGTTGGGAAGGGAAGAATTAAGATTAAGTTGCATAATGGGAATCATTGGCTACCACAAGAGGTAAGACATGTTCCAAGGCTGAGTAGAAATTTAATTTCAGCAGGGCAACTAGGTGATGAGGGTTGCACAGTTACTTTTAATGATAAAAATTGGAAGATTTAAAAAGGTTCCTTAGTAGTAGAAAAATGTGTGAAAGTAGGCACCTTATACCTTTGTATAGGTAATGTTGTTCCTTCTACTCTAATTGTTACAAAGAAAGGTGAATGTTCAGGAACAGTTGTTGTAGTTGAGCAGGTATAAAATGAAGCAATTGCTGTGGATATTGAAATAGCACTATGCCACAATAGACTTGGGCACATGAGTGAGAAAAGTATGAAATTAATTCACTCAAAGAAAGTTTTACTTGGTCTGAAATGTGTAAACTTGGATTTCTATGAAAGTTGTGTGTATGGGAAACAAAAGAGTCATTTTCTTGAAGGGTGGGAAGAAAAAGAAAGATGATAAATTGGAGCTTGTGCATATAGATGTATTGGGTCCAGCTCATATATCTTCCCTTGGTGGCTCTCTGTATTATGTTACTTTCATTGATGATGCAACTAGGAAAGTCTGGATTTATTTCCTTAGGCAGAAATCTGAAGTATTTGAAACTTTTAAAAATTAGAAAAGCTTGATTGAAAATGAGACTGGTAAATGATTAAATTGTTTCAGATCTGATAATGGTGGTGAGTATTTCAGAAAATAATTTGGATATTATTGTTCCTCTAATGGCATTCGTAGGAATAAAATAGTTCCAAGGAATCCACAAGAAAATGGAGTGGCTGAATGCATGAATAGGACAATAATGGAGCGTGCAAGGACTATGAGATTGCATGTTGGGATCCCCTTAAAAATGTGGGCAGAGACTGTAGGTACTATTGTTTATTTAATTAATAGAGGTCCCTCTACTCCTTTAGGTTGTGGTATTCTAGAGAAAGCATGGACTGGTAAGAAGGTAAGTTATTCTTTTCTTAGAACCTTCAGTTGTGAAGTATTTGCACATATAGATTTTGAAAATAGAACCAAGCTGGAAGAAAAATCAAATAAATGTGTATTTTTTGGATATGGCATTGATGAATTTGGCTATAGACTTTTTGATTTTCAAAATCATAAAATTGTAAGAATCAGGGATGTCATATTCAATGAAAAAATATTGTAAAAAGATCTGTTGCGACAACATGAGAAGAAAGGCACTGACTATGTAGAGTTGGATGATACTCCAATAGATAATGTTCTAGTAATTCCTTATACTCCACAACAATAGAAACAACAAATAACACACACCCCAGTGAATGTTAGATGGTCAATAAGGCTATGTAGACCTCCAGATAGATTTTCACCTTCTTTGTATTATATTTTATTAACTGATGCTGGTGAACCTAAATGTTATAATGAAGCTATGTAGGTGGATACAAAGCTTCATTGGGAGTCTACAATGATAGATGAAATGGAATCCTTGCTAAAAAATCAGACTTGGGATTTATATAAGTTACCTACACGTAAACGGGCTTTGTAGAATAAATGGGTTTATAGGTTGAAAGAAGAAGATGGAGGTAAAAAAATATTTAAAGCCAGATTAGTCATAGAAGGATTTGCACATAAACATGGTATTGATTTTGATGAGATAATTTCTCCAGTTGTTAAAATGACTTCTATTCGTAATGTATTAAGTATTGTGGCTATTGAAGATTTGCATTTAGAGCAGCTTGATGTTAAAATAGCTTTTATTCATGGTGATTTGAATGAAGAAATATATATTCTACAACCACAGGGATTTGACCTTAAGGGTAAGGAGAGTTTAGTGTGTAGATTGCAGAAAAGTTTTTATGGCTTGAAGCAAGCACCTCAGAAATGGTATATTAAGTTTGATACTTTTATGAATGAGAATGGATACACTCAATGTAATTCTGACCATTGTGTTTATTTGAAGAGGTTAAATGAGGAAAGCTACATTATTCTATGTTTATACATTGATGATATGCTTGTAGATGGATCTAACATGGATCATATAAAGGGGTTGAAACAACAGTTAGCAAAATATTTTTCTATGAAGGATTTGGGGGCAGAAAAACAAATCATTGGCATGAAAAATTTTAGAGATAAGAAGAACAACAAATTAACTCTATCTTAGGCTGATTATGTTGAAAAGGTGTTACAAATATTCTCCATGAAGGATGCCAAAGCTGTCTCTACACCTTTTCCTGGTCATTTGAAATTGACTAAGGAGATGTGTCCAAAGACACCAGAAGAAGAGGCTAAAATGGCCAAGATACCTTATGCTTCAACTTTAGGGAGCTTAATGTATGCTATGGTATGTACTAGGCTAGACATTGCACATGCAATGGGAGTCATTAGCAGGTATATGGGTCACCTTTGGACTGAGCATTGGAATGCAGTCAAATGGATTCTTAGATATTTGAGAGGTACATCTAATAAATGTTTACACTTTGGGGGCTCTACTACTACTATTCATGGCTATGTTGACTCGGGTTTGGCAGGAGATATAGATACCAGGCAGAGTACTATAGGTTATGTATTTACTATTGGTGGGACAGTAGTGAGTTGGATTTCTCAGTTACAAAAGGTGAATGCTTTATCCACTACAGAGGCAGAGTATGTTGATGCTACAGAGGCAGCCAAGGAGATGATATGATTTCAATTATTCATGGAAGAATTCAGACATCCACATGCCGATAACTATCTGTACTCAGATAGTCAAAGTGCCATACATCTTGTGAAGAATTATGCTTTTCACTCAAAGACAAAGCACATACAATTGTGGTATCATTTAAGTCAGTTAGTTTTGGATGATGAACGGTTGGTCTTCTAGATTGAATAGACTAATTGAACAGTAGAGTCCCAAAAGATTGGATCCAGTGGGAGCTTCATAGGGTAGCGGTTTAGCTATAGGATCAATATCCAAGTGGGAGAATTGTTGGTTTATGTGGAGTCTGATCACTCCCCAAGTGGGAGATTGTTATATTGTGGTGACTGATCAAGAAAGTAGTACTATCAAAGAAAGTGTTTTACCTTTCTGCAATGTATGGGGTTCGGGCTCTTAGCTCTACTCTGAGATATTTCTCCTAGATCTCTTAGGGTATTCACAACCCTAAACTGAGGTAAGTCACTATCAACTTTACCTCCCCTTCATGACTCAGTCCCCATCGACATGTTATTCATCTTCCTCACTGAACCTACACAAATATATTCATTCTACTCACTCAATCAATGTTTTCAGAACATTTCTTTCAGTCCTTTCCCTAGCTGGACTATTACCAAGCTCGCCTAGGGTAAGATATCAAGACTCATAACTATTGCTTCTCCTACAAAAAAAAAAAAAAAAACTATGTACAAGGGCTCCCCTCGAGTTCCTTCCCAACACATGACTTTTACCATGGACTCACGAATCTTGAGGGGCCATTACTGTTTACAACCCAGAATGGGTGAAGAACTAATAACTTGCAAAATAGAAATAAAGTAAAATAATCTAATTGCATGCAAAAGGAACAACAAAGCTTGATATTCACTAAACACATAGTCTGCAACTTCTCATTTCTAGAAACAAAATCAAAACACTACAATAATCTTCAACTTTGTAAATTTTCTATAACTTCTCCTCTTTTTCGACCTCTACTACTCTCTAAAATAAATGCTTGGGATGTCATTATTAACCATCCTATCAATGGAACAACCCTAACTGCCCACTCAATCATAAGAATCTCTTTAGGAACTGTTACAACTACCCATACTTTCCATTAAAGACAAGATCCGCTTTTCATGGACCGTTAAGACTGAATTTACCGAGAAACAATAATGCAAAACTGAGTACTAGTCACAACCAGTGTTAACTTAGCTCTAGTGTTAATCGAGCACTAGTGTTAACTGAGCTCTAGTGTTAACCGAGCATCAATGTTAACTGAGCATTAGTGTTAACTGAGCATTAGTGTTAACCAAACATCAGTGTTAACCAAGAAGCTTTATGAAAGGTTCCTGATGCCTTGGTTGGATTTCTAGAGGCTTACAAAATACCTCACACACACAACTAAAAGAAACCAATTAAGAAAATAGAGTGTTTGTTCATCATCTTGACCCTTTTTCCACTCGGTCATTACAAGAGTGAATGAACAAAACACTTTACAAACCAACAAAACTAATCAAAGAGTTCTTAAGGGTCATTCACCCTAGTTCTTTAGGTGCTCCTACACCATACTCCCACAACATAGAGAAACTAACTTCCAGGTAATTGGATCAGGTTAGAGTCAATGCCCAACTTCTTAAACTCGGTCTCCTGCACCCATGTGGCTTCAGAATCAGCTTGTCCTTGCCACTAAACTAGATGTTTCATGTATGTATTTGTTCTAGTCTTCTTGGAAACTCTTGAATTCAGAATCTTCTCTGCTCCTGGCTTTGGGGCTACTATAATTTTTAGTGCCTTGAGATCCTCTATTGTTGTTGTTAAATCATAATATTCTTCTGGAATTGGTCCCTTGTAGGAAACCAAATCAGCCACATTAAAGACTGGAGATAAACCTATATTAGTAGGAAGGTCAACTTTGTAATCATTAGACCCATACTTTGCCAAAATTGCACAAGGGCCTATCTTTCTCATCTGAAGCTTACTCGGGACACCTTTTTGCAACCGTGCTTTGTTTAGGTGCACCATGACCAAATCTCTAACTTGAAACTAAACATCCCTTTTCCTTTCATCTTCCTTCTTATTGGTGTGAGTTGTACGCTCCACTAATTTCTTCTTCACAGTATCATGGACTTCTTTCATGGACTGAGAAAAATCTTCAGCATAACCACTCTTCTCTACAATGTTTCCAAGATCCCTGAGTTCACATATACCCCTGGGATGAATCCCATATACTATTGCAAAAGGGATTTTTCCAGTGGATATATTAACTGTATCATTGTAGGAAAACTCAGCCTATGCAAGTAACTTCTCCCATGAATGTCCATATTCTTTTGTGAGACATCTCAAAAGATTTCCCAAACTTTGGTTCACCACTTTAGTCTAATCATCAGTTTGTGGGTGATATGTCGAGCTAAAGGAGAGATTTGTATCGAGCTTCTTCCATAAGGTTTTCCAGAAATGACTCATAAACTTAGAGTCTCAGTCTGATACAATACTCAAAGGTAATCCATGTATCCTCACTGCTTCTTTGAAGAAAAGATGTGCTATATAGCATGCATCATGTATGGTCTTGCATGGCACAAAGTGGGCCATCTTGTTGAATCTATCCACAATCACAAAGATGTTGTCCATTCCTTGCTTGGTCTTCAGTAGTCCAACTACAAAATCCATGCTAATACACTCCCAAGGTTGGTTTGGGATTGGAAGTGGTTGATACAATCTTGCATTTGATGAAGTACCCTTGGACTTTTGACAAACTATGCAAGTCTCTACATACTTCTAAACATCTTTTCTCATTCTTGGCCAATAGTAGTTTTGTTGCACCAATTCTAAGGTTTTATGAACCCCAAAATGTCCACTCATTGAACCATTATGCTTCTCTTGTAATAAGTTCTCCCTCATTGAACCTTTTGGTACACAGAGTTGTCCTCCTTTAAATAGAAAACCTTCTTTGATCCAGGTGGATCTAGAAGGCCAAAAATTTTACAATCTCAAAATCTCTCAAATTTAGCATCACTGCAAAGAGTATAGACAACTGAACCTTGCACAACTTGAACGGGGTCAAAAGGAGCTCATATGCAAAAGTTATGTGCGGTCAAAACATAGGGCCAAAAAAATGTGAAAAATCGATTATCTCAAATCCAAGATAAAATGTCACCAAGTGGTAGTACTCATCAAGATGATTCTTGTGCCATTTGTTTCGCACAAAATGGAGTCCATATGTGAAAGTTATGGCTGGTCAAAGTTACCAATGAAAAGGGTTGACCAAATGACATAAGCATGACATTAGTAGCCTAGTCAACAACTTCATCCAATTTCATAGTGACATGTGGATGTCAAACTGGTGATGTGGCAGTCAAAAAGGTTGACACATGGTGGTTGATGATTACGTGGCATCTAAGTATCATTGAATAAGACCAATTGGCTAGTGACATGTGTCACAAACCGGGCAAATAATCTCGTGCCACATGGCACATAATTAGCGATATGTATCAGTTTGGTTTGGTTTGGTTTGGTTTGTTCAAAATTTGTTATGAGTTTCGAACTCATAACCTCTCACTTCCTAAATTTCCTCTCTACCACTACGTCATCCGCAATTATTGAGATATGATTCCGGCGATACTTATTTTAGTGCCTTAAAATCACATGGTAATGTCTTAAAATAGAGGTTGTGAGGTTTGAACTTCCAACCACTTCCATCCTGAAACCTCTCTCTACCAATGTGTCATTTACTAATTTAAGATTCAGTAGGCAGCATGTTGTTTAAATAGGTTTTAGCCGCCAGTTTTATTTAAAACAAAGAGTATTGTTAAAACTAACCCCTATTTGTGAAATGGGGATAAATTTTAAATTGGTAAAGGCTATAAACACCATGTAATGGGAGATTTGGGAGATTTTTGGTAAATATTATGGTTAGAACCATAATAACTAGAGATGATGTATAAAAGGGGGATTATTTTCCTTAGAAGGGGGATTTAGCCTTGGAGAATTTTGGTGAAAGAATTATTGTAATTTCTGGAGAGAAAATTATTGAGAGATTAAGTGAGAATTATTGTAAGAGAGTACAGGTGTTTTCTACACTGAGAATTGTAAGAAAAGAGATGGTGAAGGCTTGGAGCTTGGAATTTGTAACAAGGAAATTTTGCTTGGCAAATTTAATAAAGCAGTCCCCAGATTGAGAAGCGGACCCGGAGATGTAGTCCTTAAGGATGAAATTCGTTATCAAGTGTTTGCATCTTCTCTTCTATCTCTCTCATTTCTCTTTATGTTCTATCATTTTCTTATATTTAATGTTCTCTTTTATGTAATTAAACACATAGTTGATCTAAAGTGTTTAAAGCATAACTATTTCTTATAATTTCAACGTTTAAAACACATAGCCACGCAATTATTGCTTGGATCAGGGAATTAAATCTATATTTTGGATTAAGTTATAAACTTATAGATCCTAGTTTACAGATCATTCTTGTAGGGTGAAATCAGAATAATCACTATGAAAGTGATTCTGAAAATCTTGACATACCTTGTATGCTACTGAAAAATCTTCATCTATTGAATACAGATCCTTGAAGTTGTCTATACCAATGCTTCTTAACTAAATTTATTGCACCATGAGAAACCTTATACTCAATGCATCTACTACCTTTTTCTATACTCCCTTCTTTATCTTGATGTTGAAGGTGTAGGATTGAATGTATTCTACCCATTTCATATGCTTATGGCTTAGTTTGTCTTGAGAATTCAGAAAAATTAAAGCCTAATTGTTCGATAAAGACTACAAATTATTTGGGAAGGAGATAATGTCTCCATTTCCTTAGTGCTTGTACTAGTGCATACATCTCCAAATCATATTAGGAATACTTCCTCTTTGCATCATTCATTTTTTTGCTATGAAAAGCTACTGGTTTTCCCTCTTGACTCAAAAACTGCACCTATGGCAACATTGCTTGCATCACATTCCATAGTAAACAACTTATCAAAGCTGGGAAGTGTAAGAATGGGTTGAGTTTCTATCCTTTTCTTCAAATCCTCAAATCCTTTATCACCTTGCTCATTCCATTGGAAATTTTCTTTCATACCTCCTTTTATGGTATCTAAAATAGGTGCACTAATTTCACTAAAGTACTTGATGAACTTCTTGTAGAACTGTGCTAATCCATGGAAGCTTCTTACTTCTGTGGCTGACTTAGGTGTAGGAAAATTCAAAATTTCTTCCACCTTGCTGATATCCATCTTCAAGTTACCTTCTGAGATAACAAAACCCAAGTATACAAGTTCTTGCTTCATGAACTCACTCTTCTCTAAGTTGATTGCCAACTTCTCTTCATGCAATCTTTGCATCACCATTTGCAGATGTCTGAGATGATCCTCCTTGGTTTTTTTTAACACTAAAATTTCATCTAAGTACACTACTACCTATTTTCCAATGAAGTCTTTCAATACCTCATGCATTAACCTCATAAATGTTCTGAGGGCATTTGATAACCCAAAAGGCATAACAAGCCACTCATAGAGTCCCTCGATAGTCTTAAAAGAAATCTTCCACTCATCTCCAACTTTGATTCTTATCTGATGATAACCACTCTTAAGATCTATCTTGGATTATTACTTATCTCCTCCTAAGCAATACATGAAATCCTCTATCCTAGGGATTGGGAATCTATACTGAATAGTGATCCTATTTATGGCCCTGGAATCTGTACATAACCTCCAAGTACCATTCTTCTTTGGGGCTAGGACTATGGGAACAACACATGGACTTATGCTCCTTCTAATAAGTCCTTGATCAAGAAAGTCTTGAATTTGGTTGGCTATCTATGCATTCTATCGTGGGGTCATTTTATAGGCAGCCTTGTTGGGAAGTGAGGCTCCTAGGATGAATTCAATATGATGACTAATGGATCTCTTAGGTGGTAGAATAGCTGTTTAACCATCACTAATGATGTCTTGGTATTGACTCAACAACTCTTTCACTTCTAAGGGTAACTCTTCCTTCTTATCCCCTTTTTCATTCTGGCTTTAGAACCAAAGCAAAGCCTACTCCATCTTATTCCTCCAATGTTTGTAAGAAATATTTCTCACCTACTAAAAATACATTAGGACCCTCTTTCTTCACTTTTCCTTCTTCTAAGATTGACTGAATCTTGAAGATTACTCCAGCTTTCTTAAATGAATAGGAGTTCTTAGCTCCATCATGTACTGCAGCTCTATCAAACTGCCAAGGTCTACCCAATAATAGATGACAAGCATCCATGGGTAGTATGTCACACAACACATGGTGCTTATATCTCCCTATGGAAAATTCTACCCAAGCTTGTTCATTAACTAATACATGTTGATCTTTATTCAGCCAAGATACCCTATAAGGATTAGTATGAGGAATTATTTTCAACTTTAACTTTTCAATAGCTTCTAAAGAAACAATGTTATTAGTAGAACCTAAATCTATGATAAATTTATAAACCTTACCAAGTACCTTGTATTTGATTTGAAATAAAGATCTTCTTTGGCTTGTCTCTTTTTTAGTGGGTTCTTTGAGGAGTTCTCTATGCATCATTAGATTCTCTCCATTCTCAGAATCTAGTGCAACTTCTGTTTTCTTGTTACTAGAAGACTCTTCTTTCACATAGTGGACTCTCCTTTCTCCTCCTTGTGATGTAGAACTCTTCTTAGGACACAGATATGTAGGATGTCCAAATTGCTAGCAGTTATAACACTTCATTGAAGAGAAGTAAGATCCTCTTCCTTGGTCATTAGTTCTTCCTCTTGAACTATTATTTGAACCTCTTCCTCTATTATAACCACCTCTTTTGTTACTGGATTCTCCTTGATTCTCAGTGAGTTTGGACTCACTCTAATTTCTTCCTCTGTATCCTCCTCTATGACCTCTGTTGTCTCTTCATTTTGCTCTGCTATTTGAATCTTGCTTCTTCTTGAATTTTTCCTCCACCTTGAGGGCTATCTAGTAACATTGGTGTACAGTCTTGGGGTTTAAGAGACTAATTTCCTCTTGGATACTCCACTTGAGACCATTCAGGTACCTAGCAACTTTCAAGCATTCTTCTTCCATCACATGTGACCTTAAGCATAGCTTGTGAAACTCTTCTATCTAGGAACTGGCTTCTAAATTGTTTTTTTTTTCAGATTCTGTCTCCTTTTGTGCAACTGCACTTCATAATCATCAGAAAGGTAAGTTTCCTTCATCTTGGCCACCATACCTTTCCAACTTTTTATGGGGTTCTTTCCTTCTTTAGTCCTCTCATATTGGACAAACTTCCACCAAGTGAGAGCAGTCCCTCTCAATCTTGTTTTGGCTATTCTTACTTTCTGAGATTCGGTCACATTATCATAGTTAAAGTGATTTTCAAGACCTTCTATCCATTCCATGATTTACTCTGGTTCCATCTTGCCACTAAATAGAGGCACACCTTCTAAGGACTTACCACTCAATTCCTTCAATGCTTTCAAGAATGGCTCTTCTTGAATTATAGGGTCTGGCTCTGGTATAATGTCTTCCTCGGCCACTGCTTTACCCTTTCCATCAACTTCTCTCATTCATTCACTGACTGTTGCAGTCTTAAGCTGCACTTCTTCCAACTTGGTTGCCATTTCGGCCAACTATTCCTTCAGGAGTCTATTCTCCTCCTTTTTCTCTTCCATGTCTTTTGCAAGTTCCACGTTGGTCACCATCTTGGATGATTTGACAGACGTTCCTGCAGATAACATCCAAAAAACACATGCCCAAATTTTTTAGGGCTCTAATACAAATCTAATGTGGATCTGGAGTCTCATTGCTACTACAGAGTTATCTTGGCTCTGCTCTGAGATATTTCTCCTAGATCTCTTAGGGTATTCATAACCCTAAACTAAGGTAAGTCACTATCAGCTTTACCTCCCCTTCAAGACTCGGCCCCATCGACATGTTATTCATCTTCCTCACTGAACCTACACAAACAAATTCATTCTACTCACTCAATCAATGTTTTTAGCACATTGCTTTCAGTCCTTTCACTAGCTAGACTATTACCGAGCTTGCCTAGGGTAAGATATCCAGAATCATAACTATTACTTCTCCTACCAAAAACAAAAAGGAAACTATGTACAAGGGCTCCTCTTAAGTTCCTTCCCAACACATGACTTTCATCGTGGACTCAGGAATCTCGAGGGGCCATTACTATTTACAACCCAGAATGGGTGAAGAACTAACAACTTGCAAAATAGAAATAAAGTAAACTAATCTACTTGTATGCAAAAGGAACAACAAAGCTTGATATTCACTAAACACACAGTCTACAACTTCTCATTTTTGGAAATGAAGTCAAAACACTACAATAATCTACAACTCTGTAACTTCTCCTCTTTTACAACCTCTACTACTCTCTAAAATGAATGCTTGGGATGTAATTATTATCCATCCTATAAATGGAACAACCCTTACCACTCAATCACAAGCATCTCTTCAAGAACCATTACAACTGCCCATACTATCCATTAAAGACAAGATCTTCTTTTCATGGACCGTTACGACTGAAATTACTAAGCAACAATAATGCAAAACTGAGCACCAGTCACAACCAATGCTAACCAATCTCCAGTGTTAATCAAGCACCAATGTTAACCAAGCTCTAGTGTTAACCAAGCATCAGTGTTAACCGAGCACCAGTGTTAACCAAGCATCAGTGTTAACCGAGCATCAGTGTTAACCAAGCATCAATGTTAACCGAGCATCAGTATTAACCGAGCATCAGTGTTAACTGAGCATTAGTGTTAACCAAGCATCAATGTTAACTGAGTAGTTTTATGAAGGTTCATGATGCCTTGGTTGGATTTCTAGATGCTTGCAAACTACTTGACACACACACAACTGAAAGAAACTAATTAAGGAACTAGAGTGTTTGTTCATCAACTTGACCCATTTTTACACTCAGTCATTACAAGAGTGAATGAACAAAACACTTTACAAATTAACAAAACTAATCTAAGAGTTCTTAAGGGTCTTTCACCCTAGTTCTTTATGTGCTCCTCCACCAATTTCCCCGAGCGGCAGTTCAAGGGAAGAGCCCCCGAGAAATTTTTTTTGAGGCTTATTTCGGCCAATTTCTAGACCAACATGTTATAACCCTAAAGTGGCATAAAGTTTTTATAAATAGGCTTAGAGTTAGGGTTTCATTATTATGTTGTAGGTTTTACAGCGGTATTGAGTTGTAAGAGATTTACACACTGCGATCTGATTGTAATCACTGGATAAGAATAATATTGGACTTTTCTATTTGGTGGACGTAGCCCAGGGGTTGGTTGAACCATGTTAAAACTTTGTGTCTTGTGTTCTCTTCTGGTTTGGTTTATTATTCTCTTTTATTGGTTATATTTCTGCATGTAATTATTATTTCTATCTGATTAATCCTACCACTCATACAACAAGAAAAAGAGAAGAATTAATCTATAATGTCTTATCCATAAGTAGGAGAATTTATTGTAATGAGAAAAGGAAAACCACTATAGCAAACACCACAAGTGAATATTTTCATAACAAATTTCTTGAGTAAGGGTAAGGTATCCAAATGTATCCTTGATTATGGTGCACATAGTAGCTTAGTTGCTTACGAAGTTGTACACAAATTGAATTGGAAGACTTTTCCTCATCCTAAGCCATATTATGAAACATGGATTAGAAAATATCAAAATATTTTGGTTAAGGAGTAGGTTTGCATTTATTTTTCAGTTGGTGCATATAAAGATAGTGTTTTGTGTGATGTCATAGATATGACTTGTGGGAATTTAATCTTGGGTAGATCATGGAAGTATGAAAAGAGGATCATTCATGACATTTATTCCAATATTTATTTGGTGCATAGAGACAGTAAGAAATATGAGTTAAGACCATTACGTTAAGATTCCTTGGAAGAGCATTTTATAATTTGTTTTGGAGACAAGGTAGATACTGGTTGGGAGAGGGATACCAAGTTGCAGCAGTATAAGAGGACTGACACTCCTAATAAATAAGAGCTTTGGGACTTGCAATGTGTGCATGTAGGGACTATAAGTTGTCCTATTGTTGAGTAGGTGAAGGATGAAGGAGTTCATAAGTTGTAGGGGCAACATATGAAGAAAATGGGGGGAGGAGTACAATCATAATGGAAATAGTATGTCCTAGACAAGGACATCAATATAAATCTTTTTCTTCTAGTAAAATGTGTAATGTAAATTTAGGTTGGAAGGGAAGGAGATCAGTGACATTTGGGGATTATCTTATCCCTAAATAGAGATTTGTGACAAAACAAGATCAGACTAATACATGGAGGAAGTAGAATAATTATTGGGACAAGAATTGCTTTATTTTTAGGAATATAGTGCAGGGGCACTTAGGAGTACAGAGGAACATTTGAAGACACAAAGGATGATGACATTAAGTTTTTCCATTAGTATACTTAAGGAGAAAAACATGATAAAGGTCATTGGTAAAGGTATAACCGACGGACAGTACATAGCATACCCGACGAGATGATATTGCTTATCATAAAATATGCCAGGTATAGAATTGCCCAATGAACACTATCATAGTATTAACCAATGGAAAAGCATAAAGGACATAAATGATGAAAGAGTTTTTGAGAAATCGCTGACGAATCCCAAATCACAACACCGACGATACAGTTTTTCAGAACATCATCGGCAGAGTAGAAACGAGAAGGAACCTGACAGAACAGGAAACCCGACGAACAGTTTAAATAGGAACATCAACAGAGCAGAAGCCTAATAGAGCACAGTATGAAAGAAAACTAACAGACTGACAGAGAAAATCGATGATCAGAACTGATAGTCAGTTGAAGAACCTGCATAAAGTGGATCTAAATTTACACGTCAGATAAAACATTGTAATTCTATTTATAGAGTTTAAATTTGTTTTAAAACATTACTTGAGGGTCAAGCAAGCATATTGTAAATGATTTAAAGCATCCTAAAAAATATAAAACATATCTAACCATAAAGGACATAACCGATGAAATATTTTTTGAGACATCGCTAACGAATCTCAAATCACAACACCGATGATACAATTTTTAGAACATCACCGGCAGAGTAGAAACGAGAAGGAACCTGAAAAAATAGGAAACCTGAAAAACAGTTTAAATAGGAACATCAACGGAGTAGAAGCCTAACAGAGCATAGTATGAAAGAAAACCGACAGACTGACAGAGCAACTCGATGATCAGAACCGACAGTTAGTTGAAGAACCTGCATAAAGTGGATCTGAATTTACACGTCAGATAAAACATTGCAATTCTATTTATAGAATTTAAATTTGTTTTAAAACATTACTTGAGGGTCAAGAAAGCATATTGTAAATGTTTTAAAGCATCCTAAAAAATCTAAAACATATCTAACTAAAGATCAAGGCCAAGTTGTAAACCTTGGATCTAGAGTTAAATTGCAAAGCGTGAATCAAGGATAGAACTAGAAACTAGGATAAATAGATGTTCAAATATTATATTAAAGAGAGAGAGAATACAATTGAAGAATGATTGTATCCATGGAGAGAATCTAAGCAAAAACATTGAATTCATGCAAAGTTTAGACCAAGATCATATCAGTTCTCAAGAACATAGAGAAGGTTACCGACGAGCAGAGACAAGGTACTATTCAAATCACTCAAGGTGATTACTCATACATTGTAAGCTATACAGGATCTGTTATTAGCAATTAGAGATTTCATTCACTATTAGATCAACATTTATATTGTAGTTGCATTCTAAAAAGTGCATCACAACATAAATCATTTTGTAGAAGGTGGACTTAACCGTTCTTTGATAAATCTCTTAACAAAGTGCACACTTAACAATGTTTCTAAAGCTTCAAATGAAGTAGATCCTAACAGATCTCCACTCTAATACTCCTAATAGGGTAGATCATCAGAAGTGATCAAATTGTAAGCCTTAACTAGCTCCCTTCTTATCTACAGATAGTGAAGCTTTGTGGGTAGACATCCCCACCGCAATTTTTACTTCCTAACAGGAGCTTTCTATGATATCATATCATGTGTTATGTGTTATTTACTTTCATGTATGTTTCTTGAATGTTTACACAAGTAAAGAACTTATATTATGATTTCACATACAATATGAAAGATGAACAGATAGATAGGAATATACAAATTTGATGACACAAAGGTTAATGGGCCAACCACATAAAAAGTTTTAGAGGTACTGATTTACCCCTCCCCTCTCAATACATCATTCAAATAATTCAAAAAATTGGTATTAGAGCTAAGTCTCTTTCTTGAAAAATCTTAAAGCCTTAAGAGAAAAGATCAAGACAATGGAAAAGTACAGACTAGACAAGACTATTGAGAATGAGCAGTTACAAATTTAGATTTACTATGAGCAGTACAAAGAGGCGAGAGTTAGCATGAGAAAGTTACTTGATGAAAGAAGGATTATGGCTACTAGGCTTAATGAAAAAGATTATCAAGAAGAGGATATCCCAGATTAATTCAACTCAGCTAATTCATCAACAAGCAAAGCATCTGACACATCAACAGAAGAGATCACAAGTCTAAAAGAAGTCAATCTACATCTGACAGAGCAAATCAAACTGTTGTAAATCGGTCAAGAGAATCAGATGGTAAAAATGATTGTCATGAATGACTCAAGAAAAGATGAATCAAAAATAACATTGGCTATTAATGATAGGAGGAAAATCATAGAGAAGTTAAAAGAAAAAGAATCAGAGATTCAAAGACTTACTGATCATCACCATGAGATTACTAATCAGATTATTCCTGAGTCAAGAGGCAAACAGATTAAATACTAAACTCATTGAAATAATACACATCATCAGTGAGCTAAGGGAAGAGAATGAGAAGCTAAAGCATGAAATCAAAATTTAGAATCAGCACAATGAATTAATCAAGAAAGATGAAGATAGCAATAAGAGAATGGATGATTTCCTTGACGGACAAAGAAGAGTCAACAACTTCACAGGAATAGGGTACACCAACAATGGATAATCATCTAATCAATCAGATCAAAGGGATGTATATGCAACTCCAAGAACCAAGAAGTTGTCATGCAATCACTGTGGAAAACCAGGCCACACCTCAAACATTTGTAGAAACAAAATGAAAGGTATTCCTCAACCACAATCTACTTTCATTGGTAATTGTTATAAATGTCACAAGAAAGGACACAAGGCACATGAATGCAGATCCAAGGTGACAAATCCAAAGAAGGAAACCTACATGGAAAAATATTGTCCTACCTAAAAAATGAATGGACATACATATCAGGAATGCTGGAAAAAGAACAAAAAGGCATGGACACCAAAAGAACCTGATAATGGCTACAAACTGACAAGAGTTGGTAACTCATATGTTTGGGACTACAACACATGGGTAAATTGCACAACATGTGGAAGGTATGGTCATATTGAAGCCAACTGTATGAGAAAATGGACTAGAAGACCAAGAGGATGGTTCAATCCAAGCATGGCATGTTTACACTGTCATAATGTTGGACATGTGATAAAAGATTGTAAAGACCGACTGATAGAAACAAATACTTATCCCAATGGAAACACCATTGATGACATCAAGAAGATGAGGAAAAAGATGTGGATAAAAGACACAAACACTAAAGGTGCTGGACCAAGCAATGCAAATGATGACACCCCATCTAATGGATCTGGTGGCATCATCTTTTCTAATTAAGTTGCACAAGTAAGTATGGAACTGCATTATAACAAGTTATATTATGCATCGGTTCCATTACATATTGATCATATAGACAAATCAACATTCTTGAAGATGCACTATATTGTTACTTGTGAATATTATTGAAAAACAACCATCGGTTAAATGGGTACAAATTAGTATCGATGAACACACACAGAAAAGTTAATACTACTTACCGAAATGTATTGGGCATTATACAAAATCCAAGTTGCTAAGTGTAAACCGACGGACATTGGTGATCCTTGAGCTGATATAAGTTGTCATCACCACTTTACCAACAATCATCAGTGAAGTCACCAAAGCTACTAGAAATCCTGACACTTTGCACCTAAATCGATGATGTTATTTATGCCTCAACTGATGAACTCAGTCTTTGTACACCGAGGAGTTGTTGGGCATTAATGACAACTTAGGGCGCAAATGTTATAAAAGCGTGATAGAAGAACTCATATCACACCCACAATTTTTGAGCACCAAGCAGAGCTAAGCACATTGATTCAAGAGTAGATTGAAGTGAAACCTCCGCAAGATTCTAACACCACTCAAAGGATTCACGAGCGATCACAAATATTCAATAAGTACCTACATTCACCGATTGCACTGTTTATTTATGGAAAGCCCTAAATTTTTGGATACGATGGCATCTACTTCAAGAGCACAAAAATTGAAAGGAGCTAAGAAGAAAATGATCAATCTTATTAGCAATAGCACTTGTGTTGAACCCAAATACAAGCTACATCTTGAAATAGCATCACAACCTGATGATTTTGGAGCATTCTCTAGAATCCCACCTAGGGTTTTGCTGGTAGAGGACGTAAGGTCCTATATACATTGCAAGATCTCAAAATTAGGAGATCTGGACCTAGACAATGCCTATAAGGCACTATGTGACAAGGCTGGAAACTTGAAAGAAGAGCACAAGCATCTAGAAGTGAAAGGTCTGACGAATGCATTAAATTTTCTCAGGGTTTTTAAAACTAAATGGATAAGAATAGTTCTTAGTAGAATGCATAATTAGACATTATGGCTTGATGAGCAAAATAAAATAACAAAAGATGTTATTCATGTGGTTACTGGATACCCCACAACTGACAAACCAAAAGCCCACAAGAGCCCATCCTTGAAGGAAGTTGAAAAGCTAACTGGTGCAAAATCAGATAAGAGAGGTCTCAAGGTTAGCACTATCACCAATGAGGAACTCAAGTTTGGTGCATGTGTGGTAGGGTATAAAATGTTTCAGGAAAGAAGAATGAACAACATAGAAAGCACTGCTATGAGCACAGCCTACAAGATCATCAAGGAAGGAAATAAAATGGATCTTTTAGAGATACTATTACATCAACTTGAAGAGAACATGCACACCATAAGGGCATCAAGAACAAACACTTGTAAGTTTGGTTCTCTCATTATGTGCATATTCTTTTACTTTGAAGAATACTTTCCCTCCATAGGCAAAGTAGTATGGGACACAAGAAAACCAGTCACCATACAGATATGTGAGCATATAGAGTCATTAGGAACAAATTTTGATGACCTAATGAATAAGTACTCCAAAGGTATTAAGGAAAAGATGCAAGAAAGAACTAGGATACCTGAGAATTTGATAGAATAATACAAAGATGACATTTGTTTTATGGTAGATATTGATTTTACCTATATCAAGCTAGTAGTACCCAGGAATTCATGGTTATTACCATTGGATTATGAGATCCAAATAGAACAAGGCATAGATTACATTAAGGCAATATTGAATGGGCCCTTGGACAACAAGAAAACAAGATTTGGCACTTATGAAGAGGACAAATTGAAAATCAAGTCTGATCTTATTGTCAAGAAATTGGTAAATAAGAAGAACAAAATGGTTAAGGATCTAAAAAGGAAATTTGCAGTTACAGAAGAAGGTGAAGAGGAAACAGAAGTAAATGAGCAAGAAACCAAGGGCCAGTCACCCATCGGTGAAGAAATAGAAAAGAGTGAATTAGAAGCCACTCAGTCAGATTCACCACCTTCTCCTCCACCTAAGAAATAAAAAATAATAGCAGATTCAAGAACAAGAAGCAAAATTGCAAAGGAAACAACTCCTTCACCACTAAAGAAAGGAAAAGTTAGAACCTATAAGAGGAAACCAGACTCACCAACAGAAAAATAGACCAAAAGGAGGAAGTTGAAAAGAACCAAAGAAGATCTAGAGGACTCAGCTATGGATGAAGCTGACATAGACATGCAAAAGGATAAATAACTTTTGGTTCCTAAAACCATTAATGAAATATGTAAGAATATTTCAGAATCACAGTCTATTTCTGATCCTAACATTAGGAAATGGTTGAAATTTAGTACAGAGGATCAAAATAAGATTGAAGAAGCTATTATAAATAAGATGTAAAAACACCACTATGTTCCACTACAATTCATAGAATATGATGTACCAAAGGAACTAACATAATGATTGTCTGCTAGATGGACATTTGCACTACACCGGGAAAAAGAGATAAGAGAAAGAGTACTTGTTACTCTTATGCCTTCAGAATTAAAGAAGGAAGAAATAAGTGAAATGATGAAAAAGTATGAAAATGAATTATCACCAAAAATGAGAGCATACAAATTTCTCAAAGGGAAGCTAATTGATCTTGATCAGGAAAGCATCAAGAAGTGGTGCAAGATACTCAAAAAGCCCACTAAGCAAGCTAGCCCGGAGAAGGAACACATCATCATTAAGGATGCAAAGGATGATTTGTCAGTGGAATTAGACAAAGAAGAGAGTGAGGCAATCAACAACCAGGATAATGAAGTTCCAGATGAAGAATGGCCCGACACTACTCTTGACAAAGCTCAGAGTGAGGAAAGAAAAATTCCACCAAGTCCAATTCATATTGACTTGAGTAATGATGAAGAAGTTACCAAAGAAGAATTGACAATAAAAGGTAACATAATTAAAGATATAAATGGTGAAACATGGTTGGACAACATCATCAATGACACTACACAAAAAGACCCCGCAGAAGAGGTGCAAAAAGATGAAGACATCACTGTTGCACAGGGTAATACCGACGGTCAGGACACACTTACTGACACTGCAGAGGTAAACACACTGACCAACATGAAAATATTAATTGAAGCTATTGATGTTGAATCAAGTCAGGAGAAATCATATAAGAAAGATGATGATATACCCAAGGACATGGGAAATGAAGAAAATAAAGATGCATCAGATACTCAAAAAGATATAGATACAGAGATGAAGGATGCAACCAACAATCAACCAGAATTGTCAACTGAAAAAGACAAAGGAGAACATACTAATAAGGATGAAACATTGAGAAAGGATGAAGAGAAAGCAAAGAGTGAATAATTTAAGCAAGATGAGAGCATGAAAGAAAAGGAAGATAAATCTATTGATACACCAAAGGCCAATGAAGAGACATCTTCACAAAACCAACCAGTGGAATCTGAACAGAAGCAACAAGATGCTTCATCTTCTCAACCCTCACCTACAAAATCAATCCAATCTCAAGGTCTACAAATGGTACTTCACCAATCATCCTCCTAGCCCAAGAAGAAAAAGAAGAAGGTAATGAAGAAAGATATCTTGACATTAACACTTGATGAGGTAATTGAAATACCCAAGTGGGATGTATCTACTTTAGATACTGAAACACTTCAAAAGTTTGGAGTGATGTGTCAGAGAAAAGAAATACAAGTTAAAATAAAAAAGGCACATAGGGAAGCCCAAGCACTTGATAAAGCTAGGGACATACTACATGAACTTGTTCCTGATGTTAACATTGAAAATATCATATCAGTTATGGAACAAATAACAGTTCTTACCAACACCATCACTAATCAAAATGTAGATGCAGAGAAGCAAATGGAAGAACATGCAGAGATGAAGTATTAGCACAAATTAATTGAGAAGATTAGCCAGGAAGTGGCAGAGAACAAGGCAAAGCTCTTTGAATTAGAAATTCAATTAAAGCCTATGATTGCTGAAGCTGTTACCTTAGTTCAAAAATTGTGCACATTAGAAAATTTCACAAAAGATAATAGTGAAAAGCTGTCACAACTAGAAAAAAGAGTTAACAGCCAGTGCACAAAGTTTAACCTCTGATGCAAACACTATAAAACTACATCATGACAAGATCGTATAGGTAAAAAAATTGAGACAAGAGATATGGGATGCAGAGACACAATTTAGAAATGAGGTTATTGATGTAACACCACAAAATTGGAATCTTGCAACCCTAACCAATTTTGTTGCATTTGTCATTCTTCTGAATCATCAAAGTCCTATTGTACTAGGCAATTCTGAGTTTTGACTGACTCTACTCGACCTGAGTGTCAAATGCAGAAAATCCTAAATCTGCATTAATCATACATCATATTTAATTCCTAAATATCTATTGGCTAAACAAACCTTATGATCGAATTAATTTAATTATAAAGTCCTAGCACTTTAATTTAATTAAATTCACCCTCTTTAGCTAAAACACATAAAAAGGAATTAAATAGTATTTAATTATTGAATAAATATCCTCATTTCAATAATTGAATTTAATTATTCAAATAATTGAGAAAAAACACATTTATGAGGTCATATTCTATTTATTTAATTAAATATTCTCTTAAAAATCTTCTCTCCTGTTCAGAATTGGAAACTTCTCTTTAACTATGCTTTAAAGATAAAGAAAAGAGATAAAACAAATAAAATAGTTAAAGTAAAGGGACAACAATTTATTGTATTCTTTTAAAGAAAGCTTTCTAATCTGAACTAGCTTTTCTATCTGTTTTATTCCAAAAAGGGAAGTTTCTATTCTGAACAACCTCTGAGTCTATAAAAGAACTCCCATCTCTCATTCAAAACCCTTCCTGAATTTTTTGTCATATGCATTGTTAGAATACTGAATTGTTGCTACATTCTTAGTTCATAATCTCATATAGAATAATCTCATTTTGCAATAGATTAATTTCAATTTCTAGAATAATTGCATTGAAATCATGGCATAGTTTTAATCTCATTTCTAGTTTAAATGGATCATTTAGATTAATCTTGCATCTAGATTAATCATTGCATTGCATTCATGGAAGCATAAATCCTTTGTTCTAGATTGGTCTATGGTTGTGAGACTCTCGTTCTGAGAGCTATTTTGAAACCCCATCTGAATAGAAGGCAACAGGTCGAATCATACAAACAAGCAAGATAAATAACCTCATATTCATTCTTGTGTGTATCTGATGAATAAGGACTATGTTGAAGTGTATGGTTGATTAACAAGGCCAAATCTACCACATACATTTCTGGCGCCCACCATGAGGCAGAACATCTATTTCTGTCATCACATTCGAATTAGTTTTGAAAATCTTGGGATCATGTTTGTACTCTGATTTTGCAGGTAAAACAACGCATTTCATCTTTGTTTTAGCGTGGAGCAAGTTTGAAAATTTCTTCTATCTTCTGTCTATTATTCTCTTAGTGTTTTTTAAGCTCTCATTTCAAACCAAATCTAACTACACCATTGCGTCCAGAACATCGTTTCGGTTGAAAATGACTATAAACATGCCTATACTTGTCAAATGTGAAATCTGTGGCAAAAAGATTTTGCCTAAAGAGGACGTACAACCCATTGCATGAAAATTGATGCAAATTTCAGATTTTTCTACAAGAAGCCTGAGGCAGATTTTTAAAAAAAAAATCTGAAATTTTTTATTTTTTATTTTTAAAAAATCATATTTTTTCGCTATGTTAAATTTGACGGTCATCAAACCATCATTCTCCATGACCTTCTATGACAGCCATGAAACCGTCAAATGTAAACTTGCAGGTTGATGATGTCAGCAGTGTTTAAAAAATCTTTAGCCTTCACCATTGAGCTTTTTAAATTTGTAGGCTAACTTTAAACGATCATATCTTGCTCATTTTAGGTCCAAATTGAGTGCAATTTTTTTTATTTAGGGTAGAATTGTCTAAAGATTGCTGGGTTTTTCTTAGTTTCTAGATTGTGGTCACAAAGTTATCAGAAATTGAAGATTTTCATCACTGTACATGTCTAATCCTTTATTTTGTAGCTTCTAAAGCCTCGTACGGGATCATACGGTAACATTTTTTTGTGCAATTTTTTTTTAAAGTGTGTTATTGTCTATCTACTTTCTGAATATGTGATCATTTTTCTAATTTTCTTATTTTGATAATGTGGACTAATCTTTGGCTTTGATTTTCATGTGATTATCTTTTGCGTATAGCCTAACAGTGCTTTGCAGAATGTTATCCAAGAAGACTAAAACACAAACTACTCATGAATTGGTTTTGTAGGTTGCCTTTGATCGATAGAATGTAAAACATTGTGCTTGCATCTTGTTTTTTATTTCTTAAAATAGGAACCCACATGCAAGAATTCTTAAAATGAACATTTGTTTGATGTTTGGGGGATGATAATAATGTCAGGAAACTATGCTCTCGCCCTTTTGGGATGATCAAAAATATAGAAACATTATTGTTATTTTCTTATTCTGCTTGAAGTGTCTTAGACTTTTGTAATCCCAAGGAATTGCATGGACGTATTGTCTCCCCTCGCCTTCACAGATATTGGGTGTAAGAGAAATCCATACAAATCCTTTAGTGTGGCTACCTCCCAAGTGCTTTTATAGAGCTAGTGAGAGTGGATTGCCCAACCAGTAATAGGCTAAACCCAAGCCCTTCCGAACCGGTATATAAAAAATGCCATTGTGATTAATCTTACAATGGACAGGTGTGAATTCGTTGTGGCAACCAAAATATCCTCCAGTACCCTCATGGTGCGTTAAAGTCCCTACATTGTTAAGGTGAAAACCTTGCTTTGAAAGGATTGGGAGAGCCCCCTTTATTGGGAAAATGACTTGATCACAACCACCTGAACGGATGCCCTTACTACACACTTTTGTTATAGTATCCAAAAACCCTCTATTTGTTGGCACAAAAGGTTAGAGACTGACTAAGATGCCCCACACTTTTATGGTTCTTAGTAGAGACAACAACCCTTTGGGAAGCAATTCCTTTGGGGTTCGAAGCTTGGTGTGCCTGAGAAGTGAGTGCACATGTAAGGAGGAGCCTGTGCCTCCAAGATTCTAAGTTGTCCGCTATGAATAAGTGTAGCTGAACTTCAGTTCAAGTGGGGATTCAACATATACTGCCCTGGCTATCCTAGGATTGTGATGTGTCTGTTCTAGTACTACAAACAATCTCCATGATGTGTTTTGCGTGAGTGTTTACTGAAACAACAACAACAATCAAACGATCTGGAAAACTGTAAACTTTGGATATTTGCCTACATTGCCTTGTCTGAAACTCTGCCGAAACTCTGTCGAAACTTGTCAAATTTGTTTCAAAAACTCGTTGAAACTTGGTCTTTCATCGGTCTATCCTACTACATTTATTCTATTCTAAAACTTGCATTGTCATAATGCTTCTGCTAGTTCACATGCAACTGCAATCTATTGTTAGTCTAACCTATCGCTATCTTGAAATATGATGTTGTTACACTTGTCCAATTAAATGAGTCCTTTGTTCAATCTTATCATCTTTGTCTGTGTTGTCCTTGTTCTGAGTTGTGAGAGCATGTTCGTTAACCTTGACTCAAGATCAGAGTATTTTTCTATCTCCTTCTCAGTTGGATGTTTATCTCTTGGTGTCTTTGGTCTTGGACTTGGATAACACTTTAGGTATCATCACAGTCTCGGTCAAGCGAATCAACTTATTTATGCTTGTGTGAACTAGAAGTCATTTTAAGTAACTCTGGAAATCTATCACCTTGCTGTCCAATTCTGTATTCTGTTGTGAAGGTTTTGTCTGAATCTTCACAAATCCATGCTTTCATCAGCATCATCACTAGTCTATCTTTGACTGCAATCTGTTGATAGTCTGACTCATCATTGTTTCAAAATCTCACTTTTTTGTGCTAGTCCAAGTGACCCACTCTCTATTTCAATCTTATCATCTATGTCTACATTGTCCTTATCCTGAGTTGCAAAAGCAGGTTCGTCAACCTTGACTCAAGATCAGAGTCATTGCTATCTCCATCTCAGTTGGACATTATCTCCTTTGTCTTTTGGTCTTAGACCTAATCAGCACTTTAGATATCATGTCAGCACCTATCAGTCAATCAATTGATTCATCATACCTTCTCTTCAATATTCTAAGTAAGTGCGCATCTAGACAATCTTACAATGTCTAAAAGCAAAGAAGAGATTCTTAGGGAAACTTTATTAAAACAACTTCAAACTTTGGAATCTGAACTCCAATGATTAAAGGGGAAAAAGGATACTCCATTCGATGAACCCTCCTTAAGATCAACCTATCCTTTGTTATTTGATAATGATTCTTATATCTCCACACTTCCTTCCAACATGGATAAATCTTGGTATGACAATCCCATCTTTGATCAAGAACAGTTTTATGACAATCCCAACTTTGATCAAGAGAATGTAGAGGAAGCTATGACAACATCAGATGAAATCCTCTTCTATCTACAAAAGAAGGATATTGCAAGTCAAGAAGCATCTATTTATCCTTTAGAGAGAATCTTTACTCCTTTGGGACAATCTTATCAATCAGCATTGGAGGAACTTCTTGAGCATAATATCATCACATTGCCTCTAGCCACATCATGTGGTTTCAGATTCTTGAGTAACTATTGTGCATATCATCGACAAAAAAAGCATAAAACTTCATATTGCATGGAGTTGAAACATAAAATCCAAGATCTCATAGATAATGGCATAATCTAAGTGGAAAATCCTAATGAATCACCTAGTGAAGATACTAATCTCAAGCATGATCAATATCACGAATCCATGTCTAGCAACGGTTCCCATATCACATCTACTTCCTCCACCATTCTTCCATCTCCTAAAGCTTCCCCATCTATATCAAGAACTGAGCCTAATGACGACTATGTTTACTCTTAAGGACTACCTCTAAAAGAGATCCAAGCTAATCAACATACATCTGCAAGTCTCTCTCAGGCTTCTCAGATCATAGACCCAACGCATCCATGTGCTTCAACACTTGTCATGCCTATTCCAAATGATTGTCCATCAGTGTGTCAAGAATCCCTCATGCATATCAAAACTCCCACCTCGTCCACAGAAGTGGCTCCATGTCAAGAGAGAAATCCAATGTGTGAAGAAACAAATATTACCAATGATCAAGATCAAGACACCATCCATCCTTATCCAATGGTTGACCAAAGTCACACATCTCAAGAGTCTCATGATGATCCTTTCATCCCATTCCATTTCTCCCCAAAATAAACTCTTACAACTCCTATATGTTATCCATCTCCCAAGAAAGATCAAGATATCCTTTCTGGCATCTCTAATAGGCCTATTGAAAATCAAGAGAAAAGTATCCTTTGTACACCATCTCATGATCCTTGTCAAGATTAGAGCATCAATCCCTTGCAAAAAAATACATCCCATCAAGCTTCAATTGCTCCTATCAAAGATACTCATGATGCTATTGATATAATGATGAATTCTAAAGAGAAGAACCTTGGTCATGCAGCTCACTCTAAAGATGTTGATATCCCCTCCACACTTTATATCCCTCCATTCAAACATAAGCATCAGTCTTCTCCATCTTCCAAGTCCATCCTTGGTCCCTACATCCCAAAGCTGAGACCATCAAACCTTCCATCTATATTGGATCCTTATGTCCCTCCATCTACCATGCCTATCAATACTAGCTTTTCATCCACTTCCACTATCCCCTATCAAGATCAACAAAGGCACACATCCTTGAAATATCCCTATCAACCAATCCATATGAACCAATCATATCAGCCCTATCCATCGATAGTTCCCAAGTCTTTTAGAATTAATTTGGATGTACAATGAAAAAATCAGAAATACAAGAATCCACTTACATATGAAGATCACTATGTCCCATCTAATCGACATGTGACTACAAAGAAAAAAGAAATATCCAAGAGACCACAAGGGTCCACTAAGAAAATATGGGTTCCTAAATCCATCATGGAAGAATTGCGTTCTAAATCCAAGCAAAGAATAAAATCAAAGAAAATATGGGTTCCTAAATCCATTATGGAAGAATTGCATTCTAAATCATTCACACAAAAAGGAAAATCAAAAGCTGCGTGGATTCCCAAGGCTCTTCAAAAAGACTTGGATACAAAAACAAAATCAAAAGTTATGTGGATTCCCAAGTCTATCTTAAAAGACTTGAACAAAAAGGAAAAGTTAGAGTTGGCATCCAAGCTTGCAAAGTCTTCCACTTCATCTCCATCTAAACATCTCCCATCTTCTAACTCCATCTTGGGTCCTTGCA